>JANHAO010008032.1:0-19664 GCA_026873985.1 Saraca asoca | reverse complement strand
TGAGAAACTATGATTGGTTATAGAGGTTGACTGGCATCCATACCTCTAACTGATCAGATATAGGTAATGAAGGGATTGTATCATGGGCATTTTAGACTTTTGTTAATATTTTAGGGGCCTACTGGGTCACACGCATAATGGGGAATGATATGGCCAAAGTTTGGACATATTTGATGTTCAGGGATCAAATCGTAATTTGGTGAAATTGCTTGGGCCAAAAATGAAGTTTAATGGAACTTCAGGGGTTGTTTTGCAAATAAGGAAAAAGTTTCCTTCAGCCCATTGAAACGATGCCGTTTTGGCCTAAGTGGACCTGGCCAAAATGACGTCGTTTTGATCTTCCTCTTCCTCACTTGACTTGGTCGAAATTGGTTCGACTGAGTAGGGGGCTTGGCTTCTTCGGTGTGAAGCCTGTGCAGAGGAGAGAAAAGGAGACCGAGAGAGAGCTTCCACCTCGGCGTGTGTTCGGTTCACCGGATCAGAGGAGGAAGGTTGGAATAGTTCCAGTGTGCTCTCATCATCTTCCTTTATGCTTGGCCGAGTATTTCGGCAAGAGGAGAAGAGTTTCTCCTAGGTTCGGCCATGTCCGAACAGTGAAGAGGGAAGGTGGCACTGGTGGCGTTCTGGCGAGTTTCAACTGTCCATCTTGGTCCTTTCAGCTTCCAGAGACTTGCTAGCACAAGTAGAGAAGCTAAGGAGGCCATCTGAGATCTTCTTTGGCGTGGATCTCCGGTAGAGGCAGTGCGTGTGTGCTACTTGGTGATTGGAAGATTCAGATGTTTCCACTATGCTTGGAGCTGGATTAAAGGTTAGTCTTACTTCCTTTTGCTTTTAATTTGATGTATGTGATACATTGAAGCCTCAATCCAATGGATCCTGGAATGGGTTTGTTCGATCACGGGTGTTCTTCACCTGAAAATTTTTGAAATTTTCTCCCTCTTGGATCAGACAAATCCTTCAATAATAACAATCTACTCCAAGTTGTTAGCCTTGCTATCATGTCTTTTTCAATTTTGATGTTGAAAAATAATTTTAATTGATGTCACAATCTGACTATGTGCTTTTAGAATTTGCTTATTGTTCAAATTCAAGGTTGATCAAGTGACATTTAAAAGATCAAGAGAACTAACATTAGTTTTTGTATTTTTATTGATTTTTCTGGGATCTTTTGTAAGTGTGTTCTAATCAAATTTGATCTACATTAAGTTTCTAAAAATAGTTAAACTAAGATAGAAATAAATCAAATGAAATGAGCATAAAACCGAATATTTTCTAACTAACTTTTCAGATACCATTCATAAGTGAAACTTTTATAAACCTATTTTTCACTATATGAATCAATTCACAAATCAATTCATGTTGAAAATCTTGTGAAATGTACTTAAATTGATTAAGTAATTGATTTATGAAGAAAAGTTTTAGAAAAATGCTTTGACCAAAAGTTAGAAAATATTCTGAATCGATTAGAAAATCAATTCATGACCTTTTTACATAACAAGTTAAATCGATTCATGCATCAATTCAGTCATGAACTTTTTCATAATCTTCATAGGTGAATCAATTCACAAATCGATTAATTAGTTAGTAATCACTCTGAATTGATTCACGAATCGATTCACGGATTAAAAGTTAGTTATTTTTCAAAAGTCAATTATCACACTATAAAGCCTTCAGCCTCATTTCAATCTTAACATTTCATATTAGTTTCTCATAACTTCAAGCACGAAAATAAAGAGAAAAACCTGAGCTAAAACAAATTCATCTCTGCCACTTTAAACATCAATTGATTAAGGATCTTGGATCAAATCTATGAAGATTACACTCTAGATAATTGAGATAATCATCACAATTGTGATATTGTATTCTCTTACCCTATTCTTGGTTTAATTTTGAGATTTCTAGGTTGATAGAAATTAAAGATACAAAGGAAGAGGTTGATCTTCCCTTTGCATCTTCTTTAATTGTGAGGTTGATTACAATTAGTTGAAGATGTAGAGTCATTTGTATCTATAGGTTAGCAAGAGCCCGGCCAAAATCTTGTATGTAAACTAATGTTCAGAAGCTCAATTAATTCATATGTTTTAGTAATAAAAAGTGACTATCCAGTTGAGGAATGTCCAGTGGATGTAGACTTCAACTGCGATTTCAGTCGAAGTTGAACCACTTTAAAAATCTTTGTGTTCTTGATTATCCTTTCTATATTTTACCTTTCTACTATTCTACTATAATTCTAAACTTATTGCAATATTGGTTTAAACTATAATTCTAATTAATTAATCATTCTGTTATAAAAGTTTGTATATCATTTAATCAATAGCTTTAATTAACTCTTGATTATCCAATAGAGTTTCTTTGATAAATCTTATAAACCAGAATCCAATCTCCAAATCTAAAAGAGTATATATTTTCAAAAAAGGTAAGATCATTTTTTTATATGTTTTTTGGGACTAACATAAGTGTTCATAGAAATTATGATGATGATAAACAAGTGAACTCTTAGCTTCCTTAAAAAAATTCAAATGAGCTTTAAGAAAGAGTTGAGAAAGGAAGAGACAAGGAAGATAAGTAAGATGATAGAACTTCTCCCTTAATCAATTTGGATTATGTGTTGCTTAGTTTCCCACAAAAGGCTCGAAAAATCATAGATAGCCATCCGAAGGAGCTAATGATAGGAGATTCCTCTCAATAGGTAACACATAATTCTTTCAAGAATATTTGTGATCATTTAGCCTTTTTATCTTAGTTTGAACCTAAATCTGTTGATGAAGTTGTAGATAATAAGCATTGATTCTTGACAATGTAAGGGAAATTAAATCAATTTGAAAAAAATCAAGTCTGTGATCTTGTGCCAAGACCAATTGATCACATTATTGTAGGAATTAAATGAATTTTTAGAAACAAACTTGATGAAAATGGCATCATAGTTAGAAACAAAGCCCGATTGATAGCTAAAGGCTACAACTAAGAGGAAGACATTGATTTCAACGAAACTTATATGCTAGTAGCAAGATTAGAGACTATTAGAATATTGTTAATATATGCTTGCATTAAGGGTTTTAAACTTTATCAAATAGATATTAAAAGCGCCTTTTTGAATTGTTTGATCATGGAAGATATTTATGTTGAACAATCCCTTGGTTTTGAAAATTACCTCTATCCAAATCATATCTATAAGCTTAAAAGACTCTTTATGATCTCAAACAAGGTCCTAGAGCTTGGTATGAGCGCTTAAGTAAATTTCTTTTAGAAAATGGTTATTCAAGAGGCAAAAGTGATGTCACATTGTTTATAAAGCATAAAGGAAATGATATCCTCCTAGTGCAAATATATATTAATGACATTATCTTTAGTGCTACTAATGAAACATTGTGCAAAGAATTTGTTGAGATTATGAAGGTGAATTTGAGATGTTAATGATGGGTGAGCTTAACTACTTCCTTGGTCTTCAAATCAAGCAATCAAAGGATGGGTGATGAAGCAAATTGCAAAACCCTTTTGAGATCCTCACTTAAAGAAAAGAAAGAAAGAGCTTAAACACTTTTTAAACCCTAAGTTAAGCTACCTTTGGAAAACCAGTAGAGTTTAATTTTGATTACAAAAGAAAATTGGTAAGAACACAATAACTCTAGATACAAAGATGAAGCACAATAGGTTTAGATTCTCTCAAATTTAGCTCAAATCTATGAAAGGATGTAAATAATTGAAGAACAAATGAACTTGAAAGAGTTTGCTTTTGAAGATATGTGTTTTTACAATGAGAAAATGTGTGAAATAAGTATTTATGACACTTGAAAAACACATAGTAAAAAAGTAGCCGTTATATGTACAACTGAATGTACAATCATGATCATGAGTTCAAAATTTAAAATTCAAGTAGAATTGTGACTAGAATAATGAAATTCAAATTTGAAGGCTTCAATTCAAATTGCTGAAATGTAGTGCAAAATCTGAGTCTACTCACCAAAGATTGCAAACCTTTAGTAAGTCTAAAAATACACGCAATTAAACTCGCAATTAGAATCACGAAATAGGGTATTGAAGAATCCAATTTGAATTGTATAAAAATAGTTCAAACTGCGATCCAAATCACAGTGTAAGAATGTTTGCCTTGTTCTTGCAAGCATGATCATGAAAATAGTTGAAAAATGATCGAGTTGAATTGTGAGTACTAGAGATGAAGATTTTAAAATTTTATAGGATATTCCAACGATTTTAACTATTTTGTATGTTATAAAAATACTCCAAAAACTCAACTTCTAACTAAATAAATATGGCAAATTATTTAGCATAATATTGGAATGTTTTTGGTATAATTTTTCAAAAAAATTTGTTTAAACAAGAGGCAAACCTTCCAAAAAAACCATTTTCAAATTTGAGTTAATTCATATAATCATAAACCTTCACATAATTATTCTAAATAAGGCCTAATCTATATCTTTAACTTGAAGTCCAAGGCCATCATCAACTGAACCGTTGAAAATAAATAAATTTAGTTCAACTAAAATAATTTCTTATCATTAAAATATAAATTTATTCAATTAAAAAAAAAAGGCTAAAGATAACAATTTCAACAAATCAAACATAAATATAGAAAAAGAAAAATGACATCAAATCTAATTTATAATATGCAGAACTAAAATCAGGAAAAAAAATATCATACATACTAAGTAAATAATATATTATCATCGATAAAAAATTTAAATATTAACAATACTAATTAAATAAATAAAACAAAATTATATAAACTAGTGACTAATTTAACCTATAAAATTACTTCACAAAGAATTTTTGTATCCAATGCAACTCAACGTCTTAGCAATTTGTGATGAAGAAAATTTTTTTAAGACTAAGAAGAAATAAGTGAAAGGCTTCAGAACATATAAAAGTGGGGTGAGGTGTTTTCTGGGATAAAAGGAAATAAGAGAAGGGGTATTTATAAGAAATAATAAAAACTTTTAATTTAAAATGTTTCCAACAGATACTGTTATATGAGAGGATGTTACAATATATTTTCAAACTAAATAAATGTTTCTGCAACTAAAGTTTATGCTTTTTTAATTTAAAAGGGCATGATACAGACACGATGACAGAATAAATGAAAAACGTTGAGAACACTAATATTTACACTGTACTGCACATTGTATGTTAGAGTGACTAGTTAGCGTTGTCACCGCCAACATTTACCTTTTTGGCAACATTGGCAATGTCAATGCTAGTGTGTGCTTTAAGTGGACATCACGCAAAACAATAGTTTCAAACTGACATTAGAAAGGGAGATACTTTCCCATAAAGTCTCGAAAGTGGCAAAAAAGCAGTCAGCCGAAGCAAATCACCTCTTGCGTGGTTCTTCACTTTTATGTGTTTTAATCTTCTAATGATTTAAATTCCTATTATAGAACTTTTATGAAATTCAGGGTGTCATATTAATAGTATAAAACAATACATTTCTAGTTTTCTCTTGGTCGTTTTGAAAATATTATTACATCAAATTACAAATAGTCTTCTAATACTTATTATCCTGAAACATAATTTAAATATTAGAAGACTTTTTAATTTATATATAGGCTTAATAAATGAAATGTAACTAATTTAGTTAAACTAAGTGAAAGTAATTATAAGTTAATAAATACTTCTAACGTTTTCTTTTCTTTTCTTTTTTTACATGTCAATGCTAGTGCTTGGCTTTTTTTTTTTTTTTACAACTATTACTTCTATGAATAATTTTGTATGAACTTCATTTATAACAAGTATAGTAAAACTAACAAAATATGCACCAGATTTTTATAATTTAATATATAAAATTATATTTATAAAAGAAATAAGATCTTTAATAAGAATATGATTATAATCCAATGTTAATACAAATAAAATTTAATTCCAAATTATATACAAGTATATCAATTTAGAATATTGATGAAATAAATTAGTATTACACATATAATAAAATATAGAATTAAAAGTTACTAATTTTATTATTTTGACTGCTTTAATTGAAGAATTAACAAATATTTTATTTCTAACTTCAACCCCGTTATCTCTACAAGAATTCTATTTTTTATAATGAATATAGTTATAATTAAGATTATAGAATTAAATAAATGAAATCATTTTATTAAAATATCTGTTATTACAAAAAATTAAGACAAATGTCTCATGAAATAAAAATTCATTCAAATTTAGTGTCAATATTACTAAGTGTTTTTTGCATGTATGTGTGTGGTTGGATTCACATGAAAGAGGGCTATAATTATAACTCAAAATCTAATTAAACATTATAATCTACTTTTAGTTAAATAATGCCAATTAAAGAAAAATTTAAGTTGATGTTTCAATGATAAAATAACTTTTTTATAAATTATCATAAAGATGGGTGAATGAAATAAATTGTAAATGATATATACTATATACTATCTATTATATTAGGAGTGAAATCACCAACTGTCAATTTAGCTCTTTGCGTAACTCGCCGAGCACATTTGTCAAATTTGCTTTCATATGGCAAATGAATTGTAGCAACTCTATGTTGTACTTTAATCTTTGTCATTTTTTTTCTTACTTTTCCATTTTGATTTGTTTGTCTTCCTTTTGAAAAATTTTGTTTCAAAATTCAATTTCAATCTTACATAACATTAATTTATAGTTTTTAGGTCCTACCTAATATATTAATTAATTTGCTTAACTATCATAGTATAGAGAAAATTCAATTATTTTAACCCATAAGTACCTCATATATACTAAAGAGTGTGTGGCCATGTACTTTCATGTGAGTGTGTATTCATGTATTGACTTTAAATTTTAAAGAATGTACGGGTTTTAATTCTAAACACTTCAAAAATTAGTCTCTATATAAATGTTAATTGAATATTATTTACATACAAATTAAATAAAATCTCAATTTATTTGAATAATAACTACAATTTAAATAAAATCACAAGTATTAGTTGCAATTGAATTAAATATCATTAATTGGATAATAACTATAATTTTTAAAATATAAGATAAGAATATACTTGATTGTATAATCTCATGGAAAAGTATAACATTAAAAAAAAAAGATAGGAATTTAAACGGGAATGAAAATATGTATTATTGGCATAATTAAATATTAAAGCATTTTAAATGAATTTACTTATGGAAAAAGAGTCAATCCATTTAAATATTTTTTTATAAATAACTTTTTGTATGTAAAATTGTAAAATAATAATACTCTTATAATTAAGATTAAATATTTAATATTAATAATATTCTTTTCTCAATATTAATTACTTACACACAAATAAAGTTTATATTAACCAAGAAGATTCTAGTGCATATATCAATGAGAGAATTAAATGAATTATTTAATAGAAATATTAAAGACACATAATTAAATAAGGAAGATAATTAAAACAATAAAATCTTACTTTAATAAAAATGGTACAAAGAACAATATTATAAATTAATTAACAAGAAATTAAATGTATATAATTATGGTGTTGTTGTACACATAATTTTTATACAAAAAATTTATACAAAATTATTTTGCAAAAAAAATTGGAGGGAAAAGGATGGATTTAATGATAACATGTGGTGGTAGGATAAATTCTCCTCTAATAAGATATATATATATATATATATATATATATTGAAAATTAAAATACACTATTTGGTAAAGCTCACACACACACATCTTTCTATTATTATAAAAGTTTTAGCATTTATTCTCACCTAAATACACTATGTAGCAAGTGCTTTTCACTTGTCAAGAGAGGACAAATAAAAAAAACTTTTAATTTTTTTATTTTTTCTTTTCTATTTTAAATCAAATCATAGATAAAATTTTTGTATTTATATGTTTTAACAATATATTATCTATCTAAATCATATATAACCAATTTCTAATTTAGTTTTTTAATTAAATTATTAATTTAAGAATTATCAATTAATATTTTGATTTCTAATTTTCAATATTTGAATTATTTATTTATTTGAATAATGCATTTTTGTATCCATTTTAATATTATTGAAATAATTTGTAACTTAAAATTTAGTGATATTTAAATATTTAATATTAAAAATAAAAGTTAAAAATGTTTTAATATTTCAGTGAGTTGCATAATTCAAAATTTAAATAATTTTAATAATATATTTTCTAATTTTTAAATTATAAGTTACTTTGATAAATACTATATATCATCACCTTTTATAGAAATTATCTATTTAAAAAATTATTTAATAATATTATCTATACTCAATTTTTTATCTAATTTTATTAATAGATTTTAATTTAAATTATTTTTATGTGTATTAAATAATTTATATATAGTTATATTTATATAAAAATAAAATACTTATTAAAGTAATATCTACTTATGATTTAGTAAATAATGTGTATCTAAAAATTCTTACTCTTTAAATTTTTATATTATTTTTAAATATCAAATATTAAATTTAATACTCATAGATTTCCTTTTTAAAATTTTTATCATTTTTTATTACTTATCATAATTTTAATTTAACATATTTCTGAAATTTTATAAAAATAATATTACTAAAATGTATATTTTTTAAAGATAATATATTCATTATTACAATGTATGAACTCTTATTAATTAAATAATTAAATCCTATAATATAAAGTAGTTAATTTAAATTTTTAAATAAAATAATTTATAAATAAATTCACATGAGTATTAATATATTAAGAAAATATTTCTAAAAAGATGAAAAAATTAAATGATAAATTTAACTAATTTAAAATATTAATGTAACAACTTTATTAAATTAAAAAAATATAATATTTCTTCACAATTAACATAAATATAATTATACTAATTATATAGCCATGTAATATATAAAAATATGATGATGATGATTTACCTCCGTTTGAATACATTATAATTTATAATCTAAATTTGTATTACAAAATATAATCAATTAAAATTAATTGCATCACATAACTTACAAGCTAGTGTGCATATATATATATATATATATATATATATATGTATATACATACGTACACATACATAAATAAGGAATGGTCCAAAGCCAAAGAGTTCTTACTCATCTTTTAATTTCTTTTCCTTCTTTTGGCTGATTTGCAAGTAGTTTTCGTTAATTTGAGGATTCAACTAAGCCCAAAATTTTATTCTTTTGATTATGCTCTTCTTCACATATAATAAATATTGTGCTGATTAGGTTATGTTTTGAAGGGATGAAAAGAAAGAGAATTGAGACCGAGAAGGAGGGTGGCATAAGCGAATTGCCAGATGAGATCATCATAGCGATTCTGTCAAAATTGGGAATAAAGGAAGCAGCAAAGACGAGCGTCCTATCAAGTAGATGGAGATATATATGGACATTTTTCTCTGGAAATTTGGAGTTCGATGGTTATCATTTTGTGAAGGAATTAAAGTGGAAAATGGACTGTACTTCTTTTGAGTGTATCACAGTTGAAAGGGTCACAAGATGTGTGGACCATAGCCCTCAAATCGCTTCAAATGAATGGAAACACTTTGGAGATTGAGAATTTGTTTTAATGAAATTAATTGCGCATCATCAGCAGGTGAAGTTGATGCTTGGGTTAAGATTGCCATCCAGAAAAAGATTAAGAAACTTGAGTTGGAACTCCTTCATTCTGGTGACCGGGAGAACGAAGTCAATGTCGTCCCTTCGCTGCGTGATTTTACAAGTTTGCATGTTTTGCTTTTGAGAGATGTACGTGTGACGGAAGATGATCATGACCACTTGCTTTCTCGCTGCCCCTTTCTTCATGTACTGGGTGTCTGCTCATCGTCTGCTCTAATTAATTTCGAAGTTTCACCATCGAAGCTTAAAGTTCTGGAGATATCACATAGCGGAAAACTCAAAACTCTTCAACTTTCTGCTGAGAATCTCGAGTCCTTTTCGTTCCAAGGAAATCTTAATAATATTACAAGCATCACTTGTGAGAGAGTTCCAAATGTTGCAAATATTGATTTCTCCGGAATGAGTTGCACATTTTTTAAAGAAGATTTATATGGATTTTATCCCTTTCTCTCTTAGGTCATGTCACGCCTTGGCGCAGAAAGTTACTATTAAACAATCCTCAACAAGTCTAATAATACAAAAACATTTCTAATATAATATGACTTTATCAAAAAAATATTATCAAATAAATGCATTAATCAGATATTTCAATTCAATTTCTACAGAACGTTTGATCAAGTTTCCTTTGTTTTTCGGATTCTTGGACGCAAGGTCTATACAACAAACAAGGGTTACATGCGCTTTTATACAGCCTGTATATCAAAATCAAAAGCACAATAGTCTAGATAACACAAGATCCACAATCCCGTTGGGCAATAATCAGACAAAACATATGCACATTTCAACTATATCAACTGTCAAAATTTACACTATCAATATACCTTTAAGTTCCACAAGAAGTAATCTACTTGGTCAAAAAGCAGATTTTGAACCGAATGGATGAGGACGGATGATAAGGGTGGCTTCAAGCTCTGAAAAACAGGAAGAAAAAATATGATGAGTTTCACAAAAACTCAGTGAGTAGAAAATCCCACAAAAAAAATCAAAATTCAGTTTGCAATTTATATTCAGAATCTAAGTAGAAAAATATGCATTTGCAAAGATAATACTTAACTGTTTAAAATAAACAACCTAAAATAAATTCAAATGCTTAAATTTGTCAAAAGAGTGATGTCAGTAAATAAAGTAATTAACAATTTAAAATTTGAAGCAAAGTATAACATAATGGGAAATATTCATCAAGATAATAACACAAAGAAAAATTATTTAAATCCTTTGAAATATACAAATATCCAAGTATCAAAAGAACTCTAGAATTTCAAAATGTAATCGAAATCCAAAGGATAATTCCTAAAGATAACCGTATCTAATAGATATCGTCGTGATACACATTATGCTCCTATCAGATATTCTCCCCTTATTCTTCTAACAGATATAATTCTAATCACAAGTGCACTTAAGGATTTTTCGAGGAATTTCTAATAAATTCAGGATTTCAAAAACAAGTAATCAATCGAAAAGCATTATATTACCAGATATATCCAGAAATAAGAAACGGTTCTAATCAATTCATGATATTAATCTTCAAAAAATATTGTCAATCATTTAAGGTAGCATATAATTTAGGAATATCAGAAATTCAATATTATGGTAAGATGAAATTGCTAATTCTATAAACAATAATGATTATAAAATGCATAAATACATTACGGTAAATCATTTTCATATCTACGTAACATATGGTAAAAACTTCAAGTCAAGCTAACATCAATATTCAACTTACTTAGAAAAGGTAATGTTCCATAAAATAAAATTGTTTGTTTTGCAAAAAAAGGATTTGTAAAAGAGTAGGATTATCCACTCATCTCACAAGGGTCAAAAAAGGCATTTTATCACTAATTCCAATTATGAAGTTGTTTTCTTGCCTTAGAATTTCAACAACTCCAAGGTCTAGTTTATAAGAAATTCATGAAATACATGAAGTAAACAAAAATCATTATTCATGTTTCATCTTGGCTAACTAATACCAAGATAAATGAAACTAAAATTTTGGATTTTCAAATTAGGGAAAACAAACACTCACCTAGGTCTTAGTTTCTGCTAATCCCTCTTTTTTTTTTCCCAAAATGTCATCTTTGACTAGTTTCTGCTAACCCTTTTTTTTTCCAAAATGTCATCTTTGACTAAATGAATCTCCTCCCCAAAGTGGCCGTCCACTAGTTTTCGGGCAATTTCTATTGGTCTCGATAACAATGGACAACATGGAAGAGCTGAACTTATTCGGAGTTGGTGGAGAGAGTTTAGGGTTTGTTTCCACTTGATTTCCAAATAGCCAGGTGAAGGCTATAGGACAGTATCTAAGCTATACCAATTGCCCTGTTGTTCAGCTAGGATCGATGGTTATATAAAACAGAGAGGGCAATGATCCAAGACAATAGTAACAACGAGCTTTAGAGTGCCACAACTCTTTGAGACGTCAAAGAAGAGAAACAGTGGAGCTAGTGGCATTACCGACCATAACTCACGACATTTGTAGATGAGAACGACACGGAGTGGACACCAGAGTTCAAGAAAATAAGGGATCTACCAATGAACTAGGGAGCTAGCAAATAGGAAAAGGAGACAGACCAAAAGAAAAAGATGAATAAGAGGAACAATAGTGACTAGCGGAAACAGTAGGACAAAAACAGAGTAGTAGTCGTTCGCAAAGGAGAAAGTTAAGCGTGTTGGGGTCTTCGAAAACAAAATGAAGGAGAAAGAGGTTAATGCCCGGTTTAAAGAAAAGTAAAAATGAAATGGCAAAAATCACACTTTGGTCACAACAAAACTTCAGCACGCTCATTGTCGAGCACCAAAAAAAAGGGAAAAATTATGCTTTATCCTCAACGAAAAAAAAATATTCATTATTGTCCACCAGATTTAAATTATTTTATTTATTTATTTTACTTTTTCTGACGTATTACAAACTTTCCCCTATCAAAAGAATTTGTCCTCGAATTCTAGAAGCATAGTTATATAGGATTAAAAACAAAGTATTAGATTATCTACTGAAAATAAGGTTCCAAAGACATAAAAAGTGATGGTTCATACTGATAAGTCATTCGAACAAATAGGGGTATCTATCCTTCATAACCAGCTTAGGTTCCCAAGTTATCTCTTCTTTACCATGATTTTCCCATAGGACCTTCACAGAAGGATATTCTTTGAAGCGAAATATTCTGATTTGTTGGTGAATTATGGTTATGGGACGTTTTTCATAAGTCAGATGACTGTCCAACTCAAGATGTGAGATGGATCTGGATCATACTTCTTCAACATGGATAAATGGAAAACAAGATGGATGTTCTCCAATTCTGGGGGTAGATTTAGCCTATATGCCACAACACCTATCCTCTTCATTATAGGAAATGGGTCTATGTACCAGGGACTCAATTTGCCTTTTTTACCAAATCTCATCACTCCTTTCATAGGTGATATTTTCAAAAACACCTATTCATTTACCTGAAATTCCAGGTCCCTTCTCCTCTAATCTACATAGGACTTTTGGCGACTCTAAACTGTCATTAATTTTTCTCTGATAATCTTGACTTTTTCATTTGCATCCTACACCAAATTTAGGCCCAATGACTTTGCCTCTCTTTTTTCAAACCATCCTACTAGAGATATACATTTCCTTTCATACAATGCTTCAAAAGGAGCCATTTAGATTGCAAAATGGTAGCTATTGTTATAGTCAAATTCAATCCGGGGTAGGTATTGCTCCCAACTACCTTCAAGTTCTCTTAGACTGACAATCGGTTTGAGAATGAAAAATAGTACTGAAGTGGAGTTGTGACCCTAAAACCTCTTGAAAAGATCTCCAAAATTGTGTAGTGAATTGAGTACCTCAATTAGATATAATTGACAATGGGACTCCATGTAAGGACATAATCCAATCTAAGTACAAATGGGTATACTGGGAGGCTAGATAAGTAGTTTTGTCAGTAAGAAAGTAAGCATTTGTAGTCAGACGATCAACAATCAACCAAGTAAAATCATAGCCTTTCGAAGTCCTTGGCAGCCTAGTTAAAAAGTCCACGGTCACTCTTTCCTACTTCCATTCAAGAATTTCTAGATTTTGATGTAAGCCTACATGTCTCTAGTGCTTAACTTTTACTTGTTGATATGTGAGACATTGAGAGACAAAATCCGCTATATCCCATTTCATACCTTCCCACCAATAACCTATTTTTATATCTTGATACATCTTGTTACTATGAAGGTGCATAGCATAAGAAAAAGAATGAGTTGTATGCATAACTTGATGTTATAGATTAGAATAGGCACCCATATGCGACCATGATAAGTCAAGGCTCCTCTATCATCTCTTGCCAAGCCTGAACCTGGTTCCATTTTCATTTTATCAAGTAACCTATTTATGTTTATATCCTGAGTCTGTACGGTCACAATTTGATCAATAAGTGGAAACTACACTTGCACATGGGCCATAAATATCCTAGGTTTCGATATTTACAATTGAACTCTACAAGCTTCCACCTTGTGCATTTCTCAAATGATTGGCCTCCTATGAACATCAATATGAGCAAGACTTCTCACAAACTTTCTACTCAATATATCAGCTACGACATTGGCCTTGCTTGGATGGTACAAGATAGAATAATCATAGTCCTTTACCAATTCCGTCCAGTGATGTTGCCTTAGGTTTAAGTCTTTTTGCTCAAAGATATACTTTAAACTCTTGTAATTAGTGTAGATCTCACGCGTCTCACTATACAGATAATGACACCAAATATTTATTGCAAACACCATTGCAACCATTTTCAGATAATAAATAGGATAATTTTGCTCATGTTTCTTGAGTTACTTGCATAGGCTATGACTTTATCATGCTGCATCAAAACACACCCAAGACTAATCATATAGGCATCACAACAAATAGTATAATTACCGCCATTAGTAGGTAAGGCCAGCACTAGTGCCGTAGTCAAACACTCCCTAAGCCATTGAAAACTTACTTCACAAGAGTCAGACCATATAAGCTTCACATGTTTTTGAGTCAACTTAGTCAATGGAGTTGAAATCTGAGAGAAGTCTTTTATAAAGTGGCAATAATACCTAGCCAAACTCAAGATGCTATGAATTTTAGTCATTGAAGTGGGTCTAGGCCGATTTTGGACCGTTTCTACCTTCTTGGATTCTATATTGATACCTTCTTTAGAAATCACGTCTTAGAAAAGTTGCATTAGATAACCAGAACTCACATTTTGAAAATTTAGCATACAGTTGATGCTTTTTTAGAGTTTGTAATACTATTCTGGTATACTATTCATGAGCCTGGTCATTAGGGGAATACACCAAGATGTCATCAATGAAAACGATTACAAATTGATCTAAGAAGGGTTTGAAGATCCTGTTCATCATGTCCATGAAAGCTATAAGAGCATTAGTCAACCCAAATGACATCACCAAAAATTCATAATGACCATACCATGTACGAAAAGTAGTCTTTGGAATGTCTTCCTTTTGAATTCGTAGCTAGTGATAGCCCGAAAGCAAATTAATCTTAGAAAAGTACTAGGTACCCTAGAGTTGATTAAACAAATCATCAATTCTTATTAGTGGATATTTATTCTTCACTATAACTTTATTCAATTGCCTGTAACTAATGCACAATCTTAAAGTTCCATTTTTCTTCTTTACAAATAGCAAAAGAGCTTCCTATGGTGAAGTACTAGGCCGAATGAAGCCCTTGTCTACCAAGTCCTGTAGTTGCACTTTCAATTCTTTCAGTTCTATTAGTGCCATGCGATACGATGGGATAGAAATGGGGTCAGTTGTAGGAATAATGTCAATACAAAATTTAACCTCTCGTTCTAGTGGCATTCTAAGTAGTTCTTTAGGAAAGACATCAGAGAACTCCTGAACCACGGGTACATTCTCTGCCTTCTATTCCATCGATTTTATGTCCAGATAAATGCCAGATAAGCCTCACATCCTTTTTTAATCATCTTTCTAGTATTCAAATAAAAAATAAGGTTGACAAGAACATCACCCTTGTCTCTCTAGAGTAAAAGAATTTCTCTATCTAGTACATGAAAACTAACCAATTTATTATGACAATCAATACATGCATGATGTGTTGATAACCAATCCATGCTTAAGATAACATCAAAGTCAGCCATGTTCAACACAATCAAATCAGTAGGCAAAATAGTTCCACACACATCAATTTCATAAGAAGAAATTATATCACAAGCAATCACTACTTGACTTAGAGGAGTAGATACCAACAAATGTGATTCTAAAGGGAGTCAGGGTTTAGCAAGTCGCAAGGCCAAATAGGTGGAAACAAACGAGTGGGTTGCAGCATGATCAAAAAGTACATATATTGGAATGGAATCAACTAGTAAAGTACCTGTAACCATGGCATTAGAGGTCTAGGTGTCTTGCCTAGTCAAGGCATACACTTTCGCAATGACTCCCAATCCACTACCATGACCTCTACTAACTGATCCTCTACCTCCCTCTCTCATAGCAAAATAAGATAGTGAGGGCCTCGTGGATGCCACAGATTAAGGCAAAACATTTCTTGATGCACCTGTGGCCCTGATGCCACTAAGCGGGGCTATAGGATAAGGGGAATCCTTACCATATGGCTCATCTTCCCACATCTGAAATAGGTCCAATTTCTCATCTACAAGTCCCTGAATGAACTTTCCCACAAGTATGACATGGCCCTGGTACCTCAAGTTTGACTGGGGCAAGATGGCTAGAACTGGATCCCCCAAAAAGGCAATGGCTATAAGTAGTAACACCTACTGGTCCCCTACTCCAATTACCCACTCCTAGATTCTGTGAGGGTATTGGTACATCAGGCTTTTAGGAGGGAGGTGCACTAGAAGTTAAGGATAACAGTCTTTTAAAGTCCCCATTGATATCTTCAAATCTTAATTTCTTTCTTACACTACCTTGGGCTTCTCTTTCCCTTTTCCTTTCCATAAATCTTACTTCCAGCTTTATAGCTTAATTGTACACCTATTCATGTATGGTGCCCTTAGTAACTTGAATAACATTGAAATAATTATCATTAAGGTCATCAACAAATTTCCTGGCCTTGTCCCTTTTTGTGGGGATCGCATGTCTTGCAAACTGAGATAGGTGGAGGAATAGAGCAACATATTCAAAAATTGATAACCCTTTTTGTTTCAAATTATGGAATTCCTACAATTTGGCATACCATTGTCTTTCCAAAAAGAATTGTTGTAGGAAAGTTATATGGAACATTTCCCATGTGTTGGCCCTATCTTCCGCTGATCTATTATTTTCCTAACCCCGATACCAATCTGCTAAGGATACATCTAGTTGAAATCCAACTAGTCTTACAGAAATGTCTTTTGAACATTCGAGAATCTGCCACAATCGCTCAATCTAATCCAAGAATAGAAGAGGGTCTACTAATGACCTAATACCTGAATATCTGGGAGGCTTAAGCTTCTAAAACTCTTACAGGTAATTTTTGAAATTCATAGTCGTTGGCACTATAGGAGGTGAAGGGGGTGGAGGCAGATGAGTTTTCTATCCCTCTTGTCGCTGTCTTTGGAGTCTTTGTTGAGTTACTTTATCAACAAACTTATTTATAATGCTCTATAAGTTTGTGGCCCACATTAAGGCATGTGAGGTAGAGGGGCCAGTTGAAGTTCTAGAAGTGGAAGGAGCATTTATTTTAGGTTTGGAAAGTTTTTGGTTGCACTTCTTCACGTACAATCGTGCCTTGGCCCTTAGCATGGCCTCGGCCCCCAGCTCTACCTTTGCCTCGAGGTAGTGATGGTGAAGAAAATGATTTGTGTGAGGCTCTTTCAGATGCTTTTTCAAATCGACGTCCAATGTGAGCCAAGAATATAATTTTGGGCAGTATCTTTTTATTATCAAATTGAAGGATTTGTTTAGGCAAGATTCAAATACATTTATATAAGTAGGAATAGAAGATTTAGGAAATGCAGAGATTTTTAATATATTCATGATGTAGGCATTAATATATCCTTATTCATGTGTCGTGCTTCTGGGTGCACTAATAGGAACTTGGTACGTCTATCCCAATTTGCTAGTTAGAGACCCCTAGCTATACACTTAGACTCTAGACCATACTCTGATACCATCTTTATTATGCCTCGATCCACGACATGTGACTGGCATAGAAGGTCATCGTTAGGAGATCTTCTACAAGCCTAACAATGTAGAAAAATTTGTAATATGTCATGACATTATCAAAAAAATACTACCAAATAGATGCATTAATTAGATATTTCAATTTAATTTATATTAAAAATCTGACAAAGTTTTCTCTGTTTTTCAATCTCCCAAGCGCAAGGCCAATGCAACAAACAAGGGCTACATGTCCTTTTACACAACCTATATAACGAAATCAAAATCACAACAGCCTAGACAACACAAGATCTACAACCCACTATGCAACAATTAGACAAGACATATGCACATTTCAACTATACCAACTACCAAAATTTATATCATCAATATACCTTCAAGCTCCACAAAAAGCAATCTACTTGGTTAAAGAGTAAATTTTGAACCAGATGGGTGAGGATGGATGGTAGGATTGGCTTTAGGCTCTGAAAAACAAGAAGAAAAATAGGATAAGTTTCACAAAAACTCAATGAACAGATAATCCTATGGAAAAATCAAAACTCAGTTTGCAATTTATGTTTAGAATCTAAGTAGAAAAACATGCATTTGTGAAGATAATACTTAACTATTTAAAAGAAACAACCTAAAATAAATTTATATGCTTGATTTTGTCAAAAGAGACAAGTTAGCAAATAAAGTAATCAATAATTTAAAATTTGAAGCAGAGTATAACATAATGGGAAATATTTATCAAGATAATAACATAAGAAAAAATCATTAAAATCATATGAAATCCACAAATATCCAAGTATCAAAAGAACTTTAGAATTTCCAAATGTAATTAGAATTCAAAGGATAATTCCTAAAGGTAACTGTATCTCATAGATATTGTCGTAATACATATTCTGCTTCTATCAGATATTCTTTCCTTATTCTCCTTTAATAGATATAATTTTAATCACAAGTGTATTTGAGGATTTTCCAAGGAATTTCCAATGGATTCAGGTTTTCAAAAACAAGTAATCAATCGAAAAGCATTATACTACTAGATACATCCAGAACTAAGAAATAGTTCTAATCAGTTCATAATATTAGTGTTTAGAAAATATTGTCAATCATTTTAAATAGCATCTAATTTAGAAATATTCAAAATTCAATATCATGATAAGATGAAATCATTGGTTTTATAAACAGTAATTATTATAAAATGCATAAATATACTACGATAAATTATTTTCATATCTATGTAATATATAGTAAAAATTTCAAGTCAAGCTAACATCAATATTTAACCCACTCAAAAAGGGTAATGTTCTAGATAACAAAATTGTTTATTTTGCAAAAAAGGAATTCGCAAAAGAGTAGAATTACCTACTCACCTCACAAGGGTCAAAGAAGGCATTTGATCACTAATTCCAATATGAAGTTGTCTCCTTGCCTCCGAATTTTAGTAACTCCAGATCCTAGTTTATAAGAGATTCATGACATACACAAAGTAAGCAAAATTATTATAAAATCATTATTTATGTTTCATCTTGGCTAACTAACACCAAGATAAATGAAACTAAAATTTTGGGCCTGTTTGTTTACTTGTTTTAAAAAATAGTTTTTTATTTTTATGTTTTTAAAAACAAAAAATTTTGCTTGGATAAATGTTTTGTAATCAATTTTTAAAAACATAACTCAAAACAACTTGTTTTAAAAACAGAAAAATGGAAACAACTTGGGGCTGTTTTTTGGTTTTCAAAACAACTGAAACATGGAGAACAACCTCTTCTCATTAATGGCACAATTGGTAATTATGAAGAACTCTCCAAATAAGCCTCAGTATCGACATCCACAGCTTGTTTTTGGTTTCTTTTTCGCTGAGCTTCTTCTATTGTGACCGGCAGTGCTGCTTCTCCTTCTTCTATAAAGGTATGAATCTAATACCTCCTGCTTTTTTTCCCTCTGGATCTGGGTTTACATCCTTTTGGGTAATAAAATTCTGGGCTTTTGTCAAAATTTCAAAT
>JANHAO010008031.1:0-19638 GCA_026873985.1 Saraca asoca | reverse complement strand
TGGATGACTATATGATTATTGATTAATGATCAATTATAGGAAGAGGATAGGAAAACCAAGTAATGCATTGAGATTTTGATGGATTGTTTGTTGGTTAAGTTCTGCATAAGACTCATTATTCATTTCAAGGATTCTTGTTATGATTTTAGGCTAGAGAATATGGCAAGTTGTACAGGAGCCTCTACAAGTCTCCCACTTAAGATCTCACTGAATTTTATGATTAGGTGACCAAGCAAATAAGATGGGAAGAAACCTTCAGAATGGAGGAACCCAAGCATAAAGCAGGCCATGGTGGTCCCATCATAGGAAAAAAGAGGGATAACGAGAGTATCTAAAAGAAGAAAAGCTCATACAACAAAGAAAGACCTCAACCAGCGAGGCAATAGTACATTAGGAGAAAAAGACTGAAAGCTTGGCACTACAATTCCTATAAAAAGTAGCCAAAAGGCTAGCTACCAGTCATCGAGCTTGAGGAAGAGCAACAACCCCAGAGTTCCTCCTGCTTATTCCTCTGGCATGCCCTCCTGAGCCGCACACAGCAATTCAAAAAGTCATAGAAGCTAGCTGGCCAGGCAGTAGCACCACATGCAATGGCCAGAGAAGGTGGCCAGGAGTCACTACGAGATCTCCCAGTAGCCCACCTAGTGGATCCCGTGATGAAGTCATGCAATGTGCTATCCATGCCTCCCGGCACTCTGCAACAGTCCATCCATGTCCTGCCAAGCTTCATTGGAAGCCAAGACACCAAAACACATGGGGCTCTTTAGTCTCCTCCATTGAGTCTCTCTGGGATGAAAGAAAGAATACCCCAAGTTATAAATAGACCCACTCGGCCCTCTGAAGAATCCAAAAGATATCTAACCTGATCTTCATTCAATGGCCTAAAACGAGCGGCAATGCCACGCTAATGGCCAAAAATGGCAAATAGGAGAAAACATGGCCTAAAGTAGGACGGAAAGACATCTGACGTGACATCTTAGTCAAAGAAGGATACTAGTTGAAGATACGAATCAAGCCTCGAAAACTTACAACTCCCAGTCTGCAAAGCAAACCAAGAGTTGGAGGGCTCATGTTATATATATAAAATGGCCTCGTGAGGACAAGTCCCCTAACGCAATAGAGATTAAGTCCCTAGCTTCAATGGAAAGCCTCCGATAGGCTTCGCTTCGCCTATCAGATAACGATAATAGCGAAGTACTCCTAACTTCAGCCTCGCCTCACTCATCACAATCTAGCGATGCTACAAGGGGCATTCGGGTACATTTCTTGAAATGACCTCTCCTGTAGGGGAGGCCTAGTGAAGCAATCACAAGACCGGATCGTCAAGCGACCAATCACTCCTTTTGAGCCTGCTTGCTAGCTACAATAGATCCTGTGACGCCTCCGAGCCAGGATTCCCCTACTCAGGACATCAAGCAATAGACAATGGCAGTCATAGGTTTACCGCCAGCCTAGGGATACCATTCAGCAGCCTACTTTTTATGGCAGCCGTATTGTAGCCCCTTTTGCTGTCTTTTCTCATTTATAGTTTGATGTAACACCACTATAGTTGGTAATTAATGCATGTAACTCCTCCTTCCTTTATAAATAGGACTGTATTGTTAGAAAAGGGAGAGAGATAAAAAAAATCTTGTAAGCAGAAACTCTACAAAAATTTCTATACATTAATAAAAAATCCCACCGTGGACATAGGGTCCGGTGTCATCCGTATTTGGCCGAACCACGCTAACTTGCCATCTCTCTTTTCCTTCTTCCTCTCGGTCCTTTCTCTTCTGTACTTCAGAAGTAGCATTGAGTCCTAGAACTCCTCCCCGTTGGCTGAAGTTTAAGTCCTCCATACTAACCGAATTTCATCGTCAACAGGAGGTTATTGAGAATATATTGCTATACTTTTGTAGATATTATTAGCAAATGATTATGTGGATTTATAAAACTACTGATCGTGTAGACATGCTAGAACTTAGTTTATTACAATTGAGATAAAGTCGTAGGCAATAAATTAACTTATAGATGATTTAGGCTTTTTTTTAAATTGTTTAAGCCTTTCAAGTCCACCATGTTAGTTTAGATTCCACTAGTTACCCTATTAGGTTGTATTGAAAGAATGTCATATGTAATATCATATGAAAAAACACCATTCAATTTCTTTCTTTAATCTCATTGACTTTAGCTAAGATTAGACCAAAAAAAAATGAATGCACCTTTTAAGGGAGCTTCATTATGTAAACTTGCTATGTGAAGAAATGAAGATTCAATAAAAAGTTTTCAAGTTAAAAGGAGAAAGAACATGGTGCATAAAACAATTGTGCATCAAAGTAGTTTTACTTATAAAAAATGGAGAAAAGCTGAATACGTGGCATGAGCTGCAATCCTTAATAGAAATGTATATGTGAAAAATGACTTGTTTGTGGTATGAATTATAATTCTCAACAAAAATGTAAAAAAAGTTGACTAATTTGGGGATTATGATAAGCAAATGATGGAGAATATAAAAAGGGAAGTAATAGTAAAAATTTGTGCTTATCATTGATAGTTCTCTTGTTTTTTACTTTTATTGTTTTCTTTCCTTGATACCTTAGCCAAACATAATAAGTTGAATTAAAGACATATTGATCTAAATTAATTTGATTGTCTATATTAGTAAAGAGTTGTAAGAAGAGCAAGCCCATATAGTGCCTCAAAATTTATTAAGCCCAAATTTCATTGTTCATGAGTTTGGTAGTCTTAATTGAATACTTGCTAATAAGTTAAGTTTGGCTAATTCCGTATCTTCACTTTCATGATTGGATTTCAATTACATATGAATTATGAAATTTTTTAGTTGCTTTTTGAATAATCTCTTCATTCATATAATTGAAAAAATTTTTCTTGAGACAATATATGGAAATAAAAAATGTCTTTCATTTTCCCAAGTCCCCTATCCTTTGGTTTATCATCTTTGAATTATATTTTTACATTTTTTCTATTTTGCCTATAGACCTATAAATATTTTGCATAAATGTTTCTTTTTATTTGCTTCCTTATTGCGTTTCTTTGTATTTTATGTTCTTGATGCAGATAAAAGAGGGAGAAAAACCTATTTTGGATGGTTATGATATTGAAGGGGAGTTTGTAAAAATTTTGCTTGAAGAGCTTGTGTGATATAGAAGGAGCTTTTGCTCAAGAGGAGCTTGTATTGAGAGGGAGTTGATTTATTATCTTTATTGATAATCCTAAAATGGTTTGTCATTATAAAAAAAAGGGGAGATTGTTGACCAAGTCCCTTGGTTGAAATTGTTTTAAAAATTGGAAAATATTTTGATGATAACAAACGTATTTTGATCTTATTATTTGTGATTTTGTTGCAAGTCATTGGATTGGTTGATTGAAGATTCTATGACATTTATTTGAAGATATGTGAGATTCTTGAAATTTTTCTCAATTATGTCAAGCTCTTATTTTGTTTAAATCATTGGTTTTATTGGAGATTTCTTTTGAAAATGATTAATCAGAAAATAAAATTGATTAGCTCTTTTTTCAAGGTTAAAAATATTTTCCTAATATATTTTTTCAAATTATTTTCAAAAACCATGAAAATAAAAGCTAATTGATTACCTAATGGATTAGGCAAGTGTTCACTTTAGCTTAATTAATTAGGCAATTGGCCAAGACTTCTCGAATGTAGTCTAATTGACCTATATCGATTAGGTCATGCTAAAATTGTGCCTCAGTAATTGAGTAATCATTAAGTAGCTCAAAATGGAAAATATGGCAAATTTTTAATAAAACATTTTGTTTCCTGTTTAGTGCTTGATTAATATGTTTTTCTTCAAGTTAAAACCTATTATAAATTAAGAACTCAAAATTTCAAATTATGAATTGAGATGAGAGAGCTTGAATAAAGTTTTGGAGAAATTCTTGAGCTCATAGTTTTCAAATTGTAATTTTTCAATTTATCTGCTTGGGTGAGGTATCCTAACAGAATTACTTAGGTGAGGTATCCTAAGGGTTTTACTAGAGTGTGCTATCTCTAGGGAATTGTTAGAGTGAGGTATCTTTAAGGAGTCATTCTTGAGTGAGGAATCTTAAAGGAGAGTGTTGTAACCCAAGTATTTATAAAGGCTTCCCAAGGGCCTGTTGAATCTTGAGGGACTAGTAGATTCAAAACATGTTGTCGTGAGCAGTCAAGAGTGGACGCATTCCTTGAAATGGATATTCTTAGGGGAATCATTATAAATATTGTGTTTATGCTTCTCTTCCTTATCTCTTTTATTTTTGTTATTTGATTTTATTTCACCAAGTTCACCAAGTTATTTATCTTTGATTCTCAATGCTTAACATTATTTTTCTAAAAATATCCAAAAAAGTACTAAAATCCAATTCACCCTATCTTGGATGAATGCTCAAGCTATAGTGGTCACTATTTCTGAATGCCACCAATGCGATGGCAGCTACCATTACCACCATTAATGTAGTGGCAGCCTTGTTGCCACTGTATCTGATGCAGTGGTGGTTGCCATTGCCAACAACACTAATGTGGTGGTAGTGGCAGTGGTCACCATTGATCCTTGCAATCCTATTGTTAGCAATTACTCTTACCACCATCACCAACCATTGCTGCTATCATATCACCACCATTCAATTAGCCAAACATCGCTTCCACCACCATGAAACTCTGCAACTATCACCAACACATATCCTATAATATACTATCCTATGATCCTTATAATATCCAATAATTTTTATATTATCAACACTTATCCTATGTGGTGTGCCAAATGTGTCCTTAATGTCGTTATATACATTTAATTCTTCTTTAATTAATTTATAACATTTTTCTTTTATACTTTTCTTGTAAATGTAGATTTTATTATTTCACCTATCATCGTCCTTTAATAATGTGTTTTTAATATTTTTATTGAACAACTTACTTAATTCTCCTATAACTAATATATAATATTTTTCTACCGACGTTACACTTGTGTATGTTTATTTATTTGAAACACTAATATAAGTTTAGTGTATAATGTATATTGAAATATGTTATTTTACTATTCTAACTTAACATTTACTAGGTTAAATTATACTTTGGGTCTTTATGGTTTTAATATATATATATATATATATATATTAAAATGGGTTGTTGTAATTTTATAATTTGGAATTGAGTTCTTATAGTTTAAAATCGTTCTATTTGGGTCCTCACCTTTAAGCCTTCAATTACTTAATGACATGACAAACGATTTGCTGATTGAGCTTACTAAAATTTGGAATTGGATTGCTATAATTTAAAATCGTATCTAATTGGTCTTGATTACTCATTTCTTTATCTTTTTCATTTTTTCCTTTTCCTTTTTTTTCCTTCCCTTTCCCAAATTTATTGTAATAATTTTAAAACTTTATTTTCATTACATTATATACTTAACGTGTATTAAATTGAATCTCAATTTTAATGATAGAAAATGTAAAACTTATATTTAATTATTGTATTTAATTTATATGAATTACATACACTTATAGACTTAATTTTTGTAAATTAAATGCATCTTTTTGGCACTCAAAATTTTTCCACCACTCATTTAATTTCATTTCTTTACTTTTCCTCTTTACACTAAAAGTTAGTATATATGCGTTTATTTGAAAATTTTAAATTCAACATTTATGTTTTAATGCTTTGATTTGTTAAACTATTTTAGTAATTATTATAAAAATAAAAATAATTTGTTTTTGTTTAAATGTTTCGATTTTTCATTTATTAAATTATAGTTTTAACAATAACTATTTTAGAAATAAATGAATTATTATTAATTATTGTCTTAAATGTTTGAAGCATGATTTATTTCAATTGTTAAATAATCATTTAGTTTATTTTATGATGCAATTTATGTCTCAAATTTTATTAATCATTGTTGAAATTTTATTTAATTTGAATTTAGAATTTATAAAAGTATATTTAAATTTTTATTTTTATTATACTATATATATATATATATTAGGTGTATCTCAATTTTAATAAAAAAATCTGAAACTTGTGATTAATTATTGTTTTTAATTTATGTGAATTACATACACTTATAAACTTATTTTTGTAAATTTAATTCATTGTTTTTACAAAAAAAATTTATCCACTACTCATTACATTTCTTTTTCTTTTTACAATAAGAAGTTAGTATATATGTGTTTATTTGAAAATTTTAAATTCTAAATTTATGTTTATAATGTTTTGACTTATTAAAATATTTTAGTAATTATTATAAAAATAAACAAACTATTTATTTTGTTTAAATGTTTTGATGTGCCAATTATTAAACTCCAATTTTGATAATAGTTATTTTAGAAATAAATGAATTATTATTAATTTTTGTTTTAAATGTTTGAGACTAAATAATCATTCAATTTACTTATGAAATTTGTGTTTCAAGTTTTGATTATTATTGTTAAAGTTTTATTTAATTAGATTTTAGAATTTATGAAAGTATGTTTAAAATTCTATTTTTATTAAATGCAAATTTTAGATTTTCTATCATTAAAAGTGAGATTCATTGAATATAAATTAAATATCGAGTGTGATGAAAATAGAGTTTTAATTAAATATACTATAATAAATTTGGGAAAGGAAAGAAAAAAAGAAAAATGACAAAAAAAAAAGAAATGAAATGAGTCGTAATGACTAAATTAGAATTGGTTTTAAACTATGGGGACCTAATTCCAAATTTTAGTAAGTCCTGTCAACAAACAGTTTTTCATATCATTAAGAATTTATGGAAAGCTTATTGTAAGGACCCAATGGGAAATGATTTTAAATTATAGAGACCCAATTCTATTTTTTTTTTCTGGTGAGACAAAGGGGCTGAAGCTCGAAAAGAAAAAAAGACTACAAAAAAGCAAATAAACGGGTCTTAGTGACCCTCAAAATATCAGCAAAGAAGATACCAAACATCTGAAAAGGAGGTATATGGATTACATGAGGTCTTGATGACAAGAAGAGACTATAAGTAGCCAACCAGTTTACACAAGCATTGCCCTATCAAAAAGTATGTATAATATTTACTTCCCACTGGAGTTGAAAAAAACTTCTAATTATTGGATCAGATGATATCATGAATTATCTAAGGCTTAGAGAGTAGTTGAATGAATGATTCAGTCACATTCTAGTTGAATTTTCTTGTAGCCCTAGTCCTAAGTAGCTTGAATATCACATTCAGCGCCTTAACATTTAGCTTGAAAGGTCGAACAATGGCCAAGGGGTTTGGAAAATCCATTCAAGCACTGTCCATTTGAATCTCTAATCAAACCACCATAATCAACAACTGAGTTATTATTTTAAATGTACCATTAGTGTTAATCTTAACCCAAACTTCAGGAGGGGTAATCCAGAAATTTCCAAAGTGCTCATGGTTTTAGTATTCATGTCATTTGAGCCCAACAAATTGTTAACAACTTCATTCGCATAAACCATGATTATACCAACCAGATTAAGTGGCCAAACAAAGGAATCATAATGCACATCTTGATTCCTCCATAACAATAAGTTCTAACAACAAATGGCCCATATTGTAGACCAAGGCAAAATAAACTTGTCACAAGCCATATATAAATTCATATCTATCCATTCTTGTAGATACAAAGCAAAGAAATAAGAAACAAAGTAAGATGGGACAAAGGAATGCAATACCTTCATTGGCTAAGAGCACTCTCAAATCACAGGCAATATCATCTCTTCTTTGTTAGTACAAAGCCTGTAACAATTGGACACATTACACTACTTAGAGATGTAAGTATTAGTTAACAATCTCCCATGGCATACTTGCCAAATGAATAAATGGATTTTTTGGGGGACATGGAGCTTCCATATCTTTCTGTAGTAGCTTCTCTCCTCATTCCAAGAATTTTGCATCAATGCTAAATATGCACTTTTGATAATAAATGCACTTGCTTGACTATCCTTCCAAATTAGTCCATCATTCCCAAAGTTTACTCTAGGGGGAAAAATTGATTGAATTTTAAAGGCAATGTGAGGGGGAAAAATTTGAGCTAGTAAAGTCCAATCCTAATCTTTATTATCAATAACAAACTCATGTACACAAGCATTCTATTGATCTGCATCTAGAGGTAGCACAACATATTGGATGAGAGGATGACCAATTTCTAACCAATCATCTTTCTAGAAGTGAACTGTTGCTCCATCCTTAAGTTTCCATACCATATTCTTAATAGTAGAATTCCAAACACTAAAGAGGTTTCTCCAAAAGTTTGAATCTCTATTGGAGCAGACAAGATTAACAGGCTAGTACCTATGATGGCTATATTTACTTTTAAGAATATCAATCCATAGTCCACTTTCACGAGAACAAATTTCATGACAAAGTTTCATCAAACATGCTAAATTCATTTGTTCTATCCTTTTGAATCCTAAACCCCCTACTTGCTTTGGTTAATAAAGAGTAAACCAGCTCATCATATTATGACCCTAAATAAATTCTGCCAAAGCTTTTCAATTGTATATAGGTACCCTTAGGTAGTCTCGCCATTTGTATTTTATAAATGGGAATTAAAGAGAGTACAAAATTGGCCAGAGGGATTCTTCTAGCCATAGAGAGATGTTTAGTTTGCCACCCAACTAATCTACTATGAACTTTATCCACTATGTCTTTAAATTGCCTTATACTTTTATCCATAGAATCCAAGTTGATTCCCAAACACTTGCCCAATTAAGAGTTGGCACTAATCTATAAGTTACAAAAATGTCAAAAGCTAGTTACTAATTCACGTTCTTTGAGAATATAGTTTTAGATTTCAATTTATTCACCTATTGACTAGTGGCCTGACAAAACAGATCTAGACAATGCATAATACATTGAGCTTGACCATGGGATGCTTTAGCAAATAGAATATTATCTACAAACATTAGATGTGAGATTAGAGGTCCATTCCTCTCACCAGAAATAGGATTCCAATTCTTTTACACTTCTTCTAAAGTTAAATTAGAGAGTTTATCAATACATAGAATAAAAATGTATAGAGAGAAAAAATCATCTTACTTAATACCTTGATTAGGCATAAAATCTACATACTTAAAGCCATTCCGTAACACGTTCATAGAGGAAAAAGTGATGCACTCCATAATAATTTTGTGAATATTCTTAGGAATATTAATCTCCTTTAAAACATTAGCAATGAAATACTTTTTAAGCCTATTAGAAGCTTCTTCAAGGTCAATTTTAATAGCCATGAATCCTTTTCTAACTCTTTATTATTATATTATCCTGAATGCATCTTCCACGAATGAAACTGGCATGGTAAGGGGAAACAAGAGCATGCATAAGAGTTTCAAGCTTGTTTACAATCCCTTGATAATGCATTTGTAATTCACACATAAAAAATTGGCCTAAACTGATTAATAAACTCAAACTTGTCTTTTCTTGGGGATTAAAGTAATTAAAGTCTTGTTTACATCTTAAATCGAAGATCTAGTACCAACTTTATGCTAATTTACTTGATAAAAGAGAATAGGAAAACTGTCACTCCCAGGTGCTTTAGAAGCACCTATATCAAAGACAACCTATTTAACTTTAGTAAAAATAATATCTTTATTCAACATTTCATAATCAAAACTAATAATTTGAGGGAATTAGTCTGAGACATTAGAGGAACATACTATCCATCATTATCAATAAACAATTTTTTAAAAAAGTCAATGGCTATGCTAATTAAAGCATTCTCATCCTCTATCCAATGACTGTTCTGATCTCTAAGAGAGTTTACTCTATTCTAATAATAGTCTTGGTGTGATAGTAATGAGTATCATGGTCCCCATCCTGTATCCACTTCACTCTAGATTTTTGATTCCATAAAACCTCTTCTTGAATAAAAGTATCCTTTAATTCTTTTTGAAGGTGTTTTTTAAGGTTATCTAAGTAAAGATTCCACCGTCTCATTATAGCTATTTGGATACCTTTTATTCTGGCCAATAAAGTTTGCTTCCTCCTCCTTATGTCTCCAAACATTTCCTTGTTCTACCTTTTCAAAGAGACAATAAGTCTACTGAGATTTAGCTCAACTACATCAGAGCAGCACCAATTATCATTCAAAAATGCTTTAAAGTCTTTATGAAGTAACCAAGCTACCTTAAATCTAAAAAGATGATCTCTCCTTTCTATTTTTCCACCTTTCAGATTAATTAATAGAGGATGATGGCAAAGTAAACTTTGGGCAACACTTTGGTAAGTATATCTTCAACCTTCATATGCTAATTTGGGTTACCCAGACCTCTATTTAGCCTTTCAAAAATTCTAGAATATCTATCTTGTCTAGGACCTTTCCAAGTGAAATGAGATCCTTACCAACCTAACTCCAATAATCTACAATATTCAATCCAATCAGTGAAAGCTTGGCAGTGGTTAGGATCAAATGGAGCCCCTCCTTTCTTCTCACTAGATTTTGTAATATCATTAAAATCTCCAGTCATTAATCAAGGATTAGATATGTTCTGAGCAATATGCAAAAGTTGGTTTCTACATTCTTCTTTCAAGGAAGTATGAGGGTTAGTATAAATAATAGTAAGAAACCAGTTGTCATCACTCTTATTCACCCAATTCTAAATTTAAAAACTACAAATGCACATTTTTAGAAAAATTGAAGCTATAAGAATCCAAAGCTAAATTTAACATAATTACTAATTGTGTGTTTAAAGCTAAATATGTACATACTAATCTAAGAGAATTTATATGGAGCATACATAATCTCCCATATGTCCTATATCAACTTTAATTTTTTTTCACTTGTATATAAACTAGAATTTTCTTTGTCTACATCAGATTTGTTTATGTTTAAATAATTAACATTGAGTATAGAATATTAAGTATATAAGGATCATTATTCTATAGTTTAACACAAAATGGTATTTACAAAATATATCTACATGGACTGACTTTTATTTTTTAAAGTAAATTTGTTTTAAATGCTTTAATATTTGATTATGCTAACAATATAGATTTAATTGTTCTCCCAAATTCCTATCCATTTTCTTCAATTCCTAACTCTTACATGAAATTATATAATCAAGTACATTCTTATCTTATATTTGAAAACTATGCTTGTTATCCAATTAAATAGGCAGTGATGTGTGAAGGGAAGGGGGAATAAGGAACCTACATTATATTTGTCCAAACTTAGGACTTTGCTTATTGTCATGGGCCAGTAGCTCTTCTAACTGTACAGTGCAGTGCATGTTGCAACTCTTGGCTAACATGCCAACCTTTTAATAAACTCAAGTCACACTTGGATAGATAACAAGGAAAAACAAATGTTGATCTCCTATATAATGAAATCTTATGTGCAACATGTCCATAGATAATATAAGCATGTAATCGAAGCATCCACGTATACTGAGTCTTAAAGAAGACTTCATAAAAGTGGCCTTTCTTGCACAACAAGAAAAGATTTTTTTAATAAGGAGAATGATAACTTTACTTTATTGATATATGCCTTATTACATAGTTTTGAGTATATAGGGGAAGTTTCTAAGCTATTATACTTTGATCCTTAGCCCATGCCATAGTGCTCATTCGAGTCATCGGACACATCCCCCCATAAAGAGCATTCTAAGCCAAAATCATTATGGCATAAGTTGACATACTTTTTTTTGAGTTAACATAAGGGCTTTTTCTTATTACTCGGAAGGGAATCTATGCACTATCTCATATGGATGTGAAGATAAAAATAAAAGAATCATAATCATGTGATTTTCTCCTTACATTGGATAAAAAATCTATTCTAAAAAGACACAAATGCCCTAAGAAAAAAAATACACAAGTGCATTTGCTCCCAAATTCAGACCATAAGACCTTCTCTTCATGCTTTGACACCAAGTTTTATCTAAAATTGAACATGTTTGCTTGCCAATTGGTTATTAAGTCTCGCCATTAGGATTCACTAAAGCATTCTCCCACAATATACTAAAGATTAAGAGGAGTAAACTTACCAGGATTTAGCTTGTTTAACTCAATAGATTTACAATCTGCGTAAGATAAGAATTGATTGAATTTTAAAGACAATATGAGGGGGAACGATAACTCTATTTTATTGATATATGCCTTATGATATAGTTTTGAGTATGTAGGGGAAGTCTCTAAGCTATTACACTTTGATCCCTAGCCCATGCTATAGTGCTTATTCGAGTCATCAGACACGTTCCCCCCATAAAGAGCATTCTAAGCCAAAACCCTTATAGTATAAGTAGACATACTTTTTTTGAGTTAACATAAGGGCTTTTCTTATTGCTCGAAAGAGGAATCTATGCACTATCTCATCTAGATGTGAAGATAAAAATGAAAGAACCATAATCATGTATTTTTCTAGTCACACTAGACAAATAATCTATTCTAAAAAGACACAAACACCCTAACAAGAAAAATAATACACAAGTGTATTTACTCCCAAATTTAGACCATAAGACCTTCTCTTCATGCTTTTATGCCAAGTATTATCCAAAATAAAGCATGTTTGCTAGCCAAATTGGTTAATAAGTCTCTCCATCAGGATTCACTAAAGCATTCTCCCACAATTTACTAAAGACCGAGAGGAGTGAAGTTACCAAGAATTAGCTTGTTTAACTTAATAGATTTACAATCTACGTAAGATAAGAAATCCTTTTATGTTATAATTATTGTTTACAATTTGCATTATATTTATGCCATGCGATATGATAAATTAGATCTAGGTAATTTGTTCAATTCTATAATTCAATTCTTGCAATTAGTGTCAGAGCCTATTATTTTATCATGTTACTTGGCTAAATTTTGTGCACATTTATCAAATATTCTTAAAGGGGAAGGCAAGATGACTGAGTAGGCAGGATGGGCAATGAAATCATCATATTGGTGAGGAGATCTCCTAATGCCAACTGTAATAGTTGGTATAAGAGGAAAGGATTTCACAATCCGATCCTTAGACTCTCAAATGTGAACAGTGGAGAAGTGTGACTCCCTATTCAAGGGATTTAGACCATTACATAGTGCTCTAGTAGGTGCCAAAGGTTGTCACCTAGGATTAGTTCCATGCCAAGCGCTTATCTCACTAAGTGTTCATGTCTCACCAAGCTCTTAAGAGGAAAAGACAAGGTGATTGAGTAGTCAGGGTGATGGAATAGGTAGGATAGATGATGAAAGCATTATGTTAGTGAGGAGATCTCCTAATGCCAATCATAATAGTTAGTATCAAAGCTTAGTTGGTGCTAGAGAGTAGATCAGGTGGCTACAGTTGGTGGATTTGGCTTGTCGGAAGCATATAAGGGCTGTAGCAAAGTGAACACTTGTCAAAATAGTGAAGAGATACTATTAAGGACTTGACTGAGAAGGTGGCAAGAGGTTAGAGTGACCTAAGGACTAGTATGCAAGATATTACATTTGAGGAAACGTAATTGGTGCATCGAGTGCAAGTGTGTGTAGAAGTTGATGGACTTGTTGTATAGCATGAAACATTGAATATGTCATTCATAGTAGCATTTGAAGGAATACAAAACCACTTGAGAAGGTGAGTGAATTAATGACATATTTAGTGGGAGAAAGCCCTTAGAAGCCTGATCTTGCAAAGAAGGCTTGACCACATCTATAAGGGATATATTAGCTATTGATAGAGCCTAAAAGGCAAAGCCATACTCGTGCTAAAATGCATAGCCATAATAGATAGTTAACACATCCTATTAGATGACACATTTGAAGAGATGAATTGAGCAGAGAAATCTTATTAGAGGATTCCAATATCATGTCATAGGGCATGAATCTTACTTGAAGTAGTAAACCCAGAGGAAAAAGAGATGATTGGAGAGAGATTAATTGTGCATAACAATTACATGGATGTAATGGTTGTAATACTTATCCACAAGATTTGAGATAAGATTTTAAAGGAGCTAGCATATCATAATCGTATGACAAGCAACAATGATACATGGTGCAATGAGCTAGAGCTACATAGTCCCGTAGTGGAGTAGCGACAATGACTAGAGACGTAGTGCACTAGCATTATGTAGTTGCAAGACAAATTTAATGACAATAATCTTGGGATTCATAATTGCTTATGCACAAGCAAAGTGAAGCTCATGCTAGAATAGAGGACATTGTATGTTCAATTCTATCAAGTTATTAATGTAGGGGAGCTATCAAGAGAATGTGCTTAAAGAAGGAGTAATTAGGAGGATGTACTCTGACTAGGATACAAAGGCCTAGGCATTGAAGGATGTCACTTGAGAGGTGTCAAGAGTGGACATTAATAATCAAAGAAGTGGCTAGGAGAGCAAAGATACTAGCAAGTGGTTATGAGGGTTGTAAAAGATGAGCAAATATCCACTTTAAAGAGATAACACTAAAAAGTGAAAACCTAAAAGGGATCATGAGGGCCAAGATGCTAAATAGCATTAACTACAAAAAGTTGTGATGACTAAGATACCATCGGGTGTCAATTCAGAAAGGGTCCAGATAATCTAATCAAGTATGGAAGTGGTGAAGTGAAGTATAATGGATGGATTGAACCTAACACTAGTAGACTTATAAGCAAGAAATGAGACTTACAAACAAGCCATATTTTGTTAGCAAGAAATGGAACTTGCATGAAAGCAAGGCATTATACTTGTGTTTCTCACATTGATGAATGAGGCATTGGATGTAGGGCACATCTGGTAGTAGGCGGTCTAAAATGCCAAGCAAACACACAAGCTATGAAGGTAGTACACACTTAAGTTATAGAGATAGTAGGTTCAAAGTTGTGAAAGGACAATGTGCTTGCAAGTTGTGAAGGTAGTAAGGTAAGAACAAGTTACAGAGGTAATAACCTGAGTGTTGCAAAGGTAGTGCGATAGGAGAAGTTATAAAGGCGATGAACTAAAGAACTATAGAGACAATGACACATGAGTATGTGTTAGGACAATAAAGTAAAGTTTAGAAAAGTAAATCACAAAGCCTAGGTAGTAAAGCCTAAAACACCAAAGTTACAGAGGCAACAATCCAAAGTTCACGGGGAAGCAAATGCTTGATGGTCAAGTTCAAGGAGACAAAGCCAAGAGAAAGTCAAGGGAGGAGCTAAGGAGTGGTAGGCTACTAACTATTCTGAAAGCTATGTTAAGTTGAGAGTGTGCTATTCATTAAAGCCTCTCGAATGATGCTAGCTCAAAGAGATAAGCATGGTGTGATCAAAGGAGAAGTTTGAGTGCAATAACTTGAAGACCCATATAAAGATTTGAGAAGTTAGCCTCATTAGAAGAAAACCTTCATGGAAGCTATATCAAACTGATGCATCAATGAGGGCATTGACATTTGAAGCTAGGGAGAATGTTGAACCAATTTAGTAGGTAAACATGCTCGATTTTGAATGAAACTTGGCATAAAAAAATCAAGAATGAAGAAGAGGTCTAATGGTGCAAATTTGGAACTGAATACACTTGTGTATTATTTTCCCTATTTTGGGGGGGAGGGTTTGTGTCCTTTTAGCATAGAGCATTCATTTAGTGAGATTAGAAAAGCACATGGTTGTAATCCTTGTATTTTTATTTTTGCATCCATATGAGATAACACATAGATTCCCTTTTGAGTTGTAGGAAAAGCCTTTATGTCAGCTTAGAAAAAAGTATGTCTACTATTACTAGAAGGGCTTTGACTTGGAATGCATTTTAAGGAAGGCATGTCTAGTGATCCAGTGGGCACACGACATGGGCAGAGATCAGAGTGTGGTAGCTTAGAGACTCACTTTACATACTCAAAACTATGTAATGAGGCATGTATCAATAAAATGGAGTTGTTTGTCTCATTCAAAAAATCCCTTCTCAATGTATACTAGAGGCTACTTATGTGGGGTGTCTTTTAAGACTTAGTATGTGCAAATGCTTAAACTTTAAAACTTGATATGTTCAGATGTTTTAACTAAACACTTGTGCTTTCCTATAGAAATTCGTGCATAGAATTTCATTATATAGTGTGGCTTGAGTAAGTGGAAGGTTGGCATATTAGCCAAGATTTGATAACTTGTGTCATATGATATGACTAGAAGAGTTATCAGTTTGTGATAGTATATACAAGTGCATTTGTTCCCAAATTCACACCACAAGACCTTCTCTTTGTGCTTGATTTTCTCATCAAGTTTTGTCCAAAACTAAACATGTTTGCTGCCAAATTGATTTACAATGCTAGCTTGTGACATTATAGAACCGAGCATGTTTGCCTATAAAATTAGTTCACATTTAGTTTGAGTTCAAGACTATGGTTGAACTCAAACTAGGAAAGAAGATTAAGTGCATCAATTTTGATAGTGGTAGTAAGTTCTATGGTAGATCTGATGAAACAAGTAGGAATCTTGGTTCTTTTGCGAAATAGCTTAAAATCTTTGAAATTGAGGCTAGTTAGACTATGCCTAGAACACCTAAACAAAATGAAATTGTAGAAAGAAGGAATCTTACACTCATAGACATGATGCAATATATGTTAGTGTATTCCATTTTACTAGACTTTCCATGAGATGATGTTTTAAAACCACTAGGTATGCTCTGAATTAAGTCCCTACTAAGTCTATACTTAAAATCTTGTAGGAATTACTATATGGGAAAAAGCCTAGTCTTAGGCATTTCCATGTTTAGAGTTGTAGGGCTAATATGAGGTTGTATTATCCATTCATATAGAAGCTTGTTCAAAAATTATTAGTGGATACTTTATTAGATACTATAATGGCTATAAAGATAGTAGATTCTACTATCTAACTCACACTACCATGTTAGTTTAGTTAGATAGTGACATTTATTTTAAGAATTGGTTGGATAGTGGGAATGAAGAACCATATGATGTCTATGTTAAAGAGGAACAAGTCATTATTCCACTAGCACCTTCACTGATTGAAACATATTGAGTTGATCTAGAAAATGATCCAGTCTAACAAATGGTAGAACCAATGGTGAAAGATGGAAAGCCAAGTGCTCCATGGTAGAAGAAAGGGAACTGAGTCCTATAAATGAATGAGTATCCTTGAAGAGATCCCAATAGGCTCCTAGACTAACAATTACAAATTATTATCAAGTGTACTTGTAAGAGCATGAGTTTGTTGTTGTTGACGGTGAAATTCGATTTGTACGGAGGGCCAAAACTTCAGTCAACCGGATGTGAGTTTCAGAAATCAATGCCACTTTTGAAGTGTTGTGAAAGGTGGGCCGAGAGGAAGAAGAGTGATGGTTTTTAACGTGGTTCGGCTAAATCCAAACAGCACCAGACCCTACGTCTATGGTGGAAATTTTATTGATATTGAGTAGTTTGCAGGAATCCTGCTTACCAGATCTTCCCCCCTTTGCTAACAATGTAATCCTATTTATAAAGGAGGGAGAGGCTACATGCATTAATTGCTAGCTATAGTTGCGTTACATCAAATAAATGAGAAAAGACAATGAAAAGACCACATTCCAATTATAGGCTATGGGAGTAGGCTTTTCAGGCCGACTTGCAGGCTTATAACCATTACCGTGTCAGGCAAGATATTCTATTATCTCAAGCGAGAGTTCTTTGCCTAGGGGACGCCGTGAGGGTTGTCGTAGTGAGGAAGCGAGTGCAAGTAGAGCGATCAACTATTATGCTGGGTCGACCTTTGAGCCTTTATCACTGGGTCACGTTATTGCTGAGATATGGTTCCTTGGATCATATCTCGCAACGTTGTTGTATTGTGACGAGTGAGGCAAGTTTGGTTCCTGAAATTACTTTCGCCGTTGTTGCTTGCGAGGGCGTGAATCTTAGTCTTTATCACATTCGAGGGTTCGACCTTGTGAGGCTATTTTCTGTGTATAATAGTTGTCAATGATGAGAATGATCCTACCAATTTTCAAGAAGCCATTACAAGTCATAATTCTTTAGAATGGATGAAAGCTAAAAAAGATAAATTATTTTCAATACATCAGAATAATGCGTGGGATCTTATAGAATTACTTATTGGTTACAAGCCTGTTGGATGCAAATGGGTCTTTAAGACGAAACAAGATGCTTAAGGGGAAATTAAGAGGTATAAGTCCAGACGTGTAGCAAAGGGCTACACTAAAAAAGAAAGTATTGATTATAGAGAAACTTTCTCATATATTTCAACTAAGACTCATTTTGAGTTGTTATGGGATTGGTAGTACATTTTAATTTGGTACATTATTAGATAGATGTTGAGATGACCTTCTTGAATGATAATTTGTCAGAAACTATTTATATGAACCAACAAGATGGTTTCTAAGAGAAGGGTAAAGAATACTTGCTATGTAAATTGAAAAGGTCCATATATGGTTTGAAGCAATCATCTAGACAATGGTATCTCAAGTTTGATAAGATTGCTACTTCTCTTGGATTTAAAGAGAATGATGTAGAATAGTGCATTTATTTTAAGATGAATATGGGCAAATTTATGATTTTAGTCTTGCATGTTGATGATATTCTCCTTGCAAATAATGATATGAGTCTTTTTATTGAGACAAAGTAGATGTTGTTAACATATTTTGATATGAAGGATCTTAGTGAAGCCTCTTTCATGCCAGACATATTGATCCACCGTGACTAAGCTTAAGGTCTTCTTAGCTTGTTTCAAAGATCATGTCTTGAAAAGATGCTCAAAAGGTTCAAAATGTCTTTATGCTCTCAAAGTGCTATGCCTTTCTAGAAGGGCGAGATTATTTCTAAAGCTCAGTGTCCTCAAAATGATGAAGAAAGATCAAGTATGAAAGAGGTCCTATATGTGTCCAATCTTGGTAGCTTGTGTATGCTCAAGTATGTGTGCATCTTAATATTGCTTATGTGATTGGTATACTTAGGAGATACTTGAGTGATCATGGTCAGAGACATTGGACTGCTACAAAGAAAGTTATAAGGTACTTGTAAAGTGCAAAGAATTTTGTGCTAAGTTATCATAAATTTGATGATTTGATTATTGCACGCTACTTTGACTTTGATTTTATAGGTTGTCCAAATGACAAGAAGTCAACATTTGGATACATCTTTATAATGATAAAAGGTGTTATTTCATGCAAAAGTGTCAAATAGTCAGTCACAACAACCTCCATTATGGAAGTAGAATATGTCGCGTGTTATAAAGCTACTTATGACGTTGTTTGGTTAAGGAATATGATATCTAGAATCAAAGTTGTTGAGAGTATTTCTAGGCTCTTAACCATATATTATGACAATGCTACTTTAGTAATCTTCTCTCAAAATAATAAAAGTTCTGCTTGTACAAAACATTTTAATGTTAAATATGAATTTGTTAGAGGTAAGATATCATACATGTTGCCACGGATCATATGCTTGTGAATCTACCAACCAAAGGTTTAGGTGTAAGATTGTTTCATAAACAAGTGACTAGAATGAGTTTGGCTAAGCCTTTTGATGTGCACAAACTTGTTGTACATTTTAAAATAGCCACAAGCGCACGGTGTAGGTGTAGTACAGAACCGACGAATATGGGTTGATTCCTTAGGGAAGTTTTGCTTCTTTTTAATTACCGAATCTTTGCAGCTCAACTATCCAGATAGATTGATCAATGAAGGGAGTAATAGAAAATAAAGAATAAAAGATACTTTCTAAAATAAAGAAAGCAAGGATGTAAACTAAAGAAAAGTATTAAATGCAGAAAGGTCTAGGATTAGGATTTACCTTACCCTATGAA
>JANHAO010008030.1:0-19621 GCA_026873985.1 Saraca asoca | reverse complement strand
ATATATGATTAATTTGGTAGGATTTTTTTTCTGTCTTAGGCCTTTTTTTTCAGGTTATCCTTCTCTGTTAGGGTTTTTTTGTGGGTCATCTCTCTGTTAAGGTCATTTTTTATAACATGATGTATAGAAGGACAAAAGAAAATAAATGAGCTTCAATCTCTTATTAGGCTGGGTGGAAAGATAAGCATTCAATGATGTGTTTTGTTATTTCAACTTGTAGTTTTCTTGTGTCTGGAGCCGTCTCAATGAGAGTGTGAGGCTTGTAGCATTGTCAAGGGCTAGAAGGATAAAGTCATAGCAGAGGTTGAGTGGGGGCTTGAGCCCCCACTGAGCCCCATGTGGGTCCGCCTCTGGGTCAATCCATGGCTTGGATAGAAATGCATTTCTAGGCTACCGCTTGGCACCAGTGGAAGAAAATTAAAAGAGCCTTGAACTGTGGTTGACTGCAAATTATGAGGATTTTAATCAAATTTCTATGCCTAGTCTCTCAGGATTTGAGCTATACATTAAAAAATGCATGCAAAGATCACTTCACGTAAGACACATAATCTTATGAAACTCAAGCAATATCTGATGACTATTCTTCGGAATAAGTTAAATGGCAGTGAAATCTTCGGTATTATTCCCTTCGTTTAAGTCAGATCAATGGATCATAGTGGAGGCTGTACCTCTGAAGACTAGGATAGAAAATGATCCCATAGGAAAATAAATAGAAGATTTATAAAAGAAAAGCTTATTCAAAAATAAATAGGAGAGTAAAAAAAAAATTATATGAAAATAAATCTATTATAATATAAAATCTTTCTATTATTATAGAAGTTATAACACTCAATTTCTATCAAATGCACTACGTAACAATTGTCTTCTACTTATCAAAAATTGATAAGTGAGAAAAAATTTTATTTTTTTATTTTTCTTTTCTATTCAAATTCAAATAAATGAATAAAATTTTTGTATTTATATTTTTTAATAATAAATTATATATTTGAATTATTTATTATTTTTTAATTTTACTACTATTAAATTATTAATTTAATTTTTAATTTTCTGAATTATCATATAATATTTTGATTTCTAATTTTTAATATTTAAATTAATTATTTATTTAAGTATTGCAATTTTGATATCCATCTTAAAATTGTTGAAATGATTTTCAACTTAAAATTTGATAGTATTTATATATTTAATATTAAAATAAAAGTTAAAAATATTTTAATATTTCAGTGAGTTGCATAATTTAAAATTTAAATAATTTTAATAATATGTCATTTAATTTTTAAATTATAAACTATTTTGATAAATGTTATATATCCTCGTTATTTATAAAAATTATCTATTTTAAAAAAATTAATAATATTATCTACATTTAATTTTCAGTTCAAATTCATGTATATATTTCAATTTGAATTATATTTGTGTGCATTAAGTAATTTATATATAAGTAAACAAATTATATTTATACAGAAGTAAAATACTTATCAACACATGATTTGTAATATTTAATTATGATTTGATAGATAATATTTATTTAAAAGTTCTTACTTTTTAATTTTTTATATTATTTTTAAATATTAAATACTAAATGTGATATATCATAATTTTCCTTTTTAAAATTTTTATCGTTTTTGAATACTTATTATATTTTTAATTTAAAATATTTCCAAAATTTTATAAAAAAAAGTATTTATAAAATATATTTTTTAAGATAATACATTAGTTATGACAATGCCTAAATGCTTCTTAATTAAACAATTAATTCTTTTAACATAAAGTAGTTAATTTAAATTTTTAAATAGAAAAATTTATAAATAAATTCACCTAAGTATTAGTATATTAAGAATATATTTTTGAAAAGATGAAAAAAATTTAAATGATAAATTTAATTAATTTGAAATATTAATGTAATAACTTTATTAAATTAAAAGAAATATAGAACAAAACATGGGACTAAAAATGTTTATAAAATTTTATAAGAATATTAAAAATCAAATGTTTATCTTTAAAATTTTAATTTTCTTAAAGCATTTTTTATTGATGATAATCTTATTTTATTTTCCTCATCAAAATGCATTGTCTTTCAAACTTAGTCTTCTAATCCTAAACCCCTTATGAGGTGTTTGTTAGGGGGAAAGTTTTCAGTTTCCCAGAAATCCTAACTTGGGAAACTTTGTTTCCTATGTTTGATAGCCATTTTTTAAAAAAACATTCTCAGGAAACTAAGATTCCTAAGAACCATTTTTTTGCTAACTTTCCCACAAAATCATTCCTATGAGGGGGTGGGAATCTTAGTTTCCCATGGGTATGGGAATGTTTTTGTGGGAAAAAAGATAAATATATGCTTTATTAATAGAAAAAAAGACATATATACTCTTCACTTTCTCTCTCATCCTCTCTCTCACTCTTTCTCTTTCATCCCCTCTCTCACACTCTCTCTCTCATCCTTCCTCATTCTCTCATCATCTCTCACTCTTTCTCTCTCATCCTCTCTCTCACACTTTCTCTCTCACCCCTCTCTCACTCTCTCTCTCATCCTTCCTCACTCTCTCTCATCCCCAATCTCACACTTTCTCTCTCACATTTTCTCTCTCATCCCCTCTCTCACTCTCTCTCTCATCCTCTGTCTCACTTTCTTTCTCATCCTTCCTCACTCTCTTTCATCATCTCACACTTTCTCTCTCATCCTTTCTCTTACACTTTCTCTCTCATCCTCTCTATTTTTTCAGCTTGAAATAGATAGGAGTATTTTGGATAAAAATGTCAAGATTCCTAGAAAAGTTATATTAGAACCAGACATGGGAATGTCTAACATTTTTAGGAATGTTTAAGGTAAACCAAATACATTTTTAACATTCTCAAAAATCATCATTCCCAGGAATGAAAAAAGAATCAGTGTACCAAACGCTTTCTTGGTTATCTTATTAGAAATCTAAATTAAATCATAAGGTTATATCATAAACCTGATCTAAATGCCGATGCCCTTCTAAATCATGGCAAAACATAGAGCAAAAATCCTCTAAGAAGAGAAGTTATACTTCCGTCATTCATCAAGTAGCTCTGGTCTGACCACCTTCTTCTTCAACCTCACAACAAACATGAACTAGAATTAGCCGCTCCTATTAACCCATATGCAACCCCAAGCTGGCTTCCTCTTCCACATACTTCAGCCACCATATTAGCTCACTACCAAAAAAACTACCATGAAAAATTGCAGTTAAATTACATCCCTTTAGATCTTTTTCCATTTTCCATATATAAAACTCAAATACCTAATCAAATAGAATCTATTCGCTTCACAAATAACATCAATCTAACATCTAGAACACTGCTTCTAGCTTTTCCAGTAGAACTTATCTCTTTGGATAAATTCTCAATTACATTAATTACAAATTAATGAACTTAATTTATACATATTTTGTATCCCTTTATACTTAGTTTTTTGTCATGTTTATTTGCTTAATGAGATACTTGTAATTAGTTTTGTGGTTTATTAAATTTTTATGCTTAATTAAATTAATTCGATAATAGGACCTTGTTTCAAACTATTTCAAATTTTTGGATGGTTTTGAGTGATTCTTATATCTTTGAAAAGATGATAGAAAGACTTAAAAATGTCATGAAAAATCTAAAGCCCAATTCAATCATTTTGGAGGACCCTTTTTCAAACAATTTCAAATTTTTTGGTATATCTTGAGTTCTAGACTTTGGTTTTAGGCGATTCTTATATCTTTGGAAAGATAATAGAAAGACATAAAAATATTATGAAGAATCCAAAGCCCAGTTCAATTATTTTAAAGGTTAATTAAAGCCTAAAGACTAAAAGAGGATATTGTCCAGTAACTCAGATCAGTTTTAGTATTTTCATAATAAGTGGAGCTCCATCTATCATTTTGATGCAAACCTAAGCCCATAGGATAGTTAAGATCCATTCCCGCAACTTTCATGAAGGGTTTAAGGTCAAATTATATCATTTTAAATTAGTTTCATGGTTGTGGACTTAAGTATTAAAATCTACTACGAGGTTGGACTTTTCTGGAAACTTATCTCAATTTTTAGCTAATAACTTGAGCTAAGAATCAAGTTTTTATGCAAAGTTAAAGCTATTGGACTCTGAAGAAACAAAGATACATTTCATATGAAAGGACCTATGTCCAATTAATCTTCCTTCCAATCCTAATCAACAGCATAATCAAGAGATAATGAAGTGAGCTCTACAAATGCTCAGCTGAGCCACATTTATAACATGTAATAACTTTTAAATTCATTTTACATTGTCTTTAATTTGGTGAAAAAGAGGAGCTTTACTAGGACAAAACTCCAGTCCCAATTAGGTTTCTTCTTTCCTTTTATTTTTGCTTTTATTTTTTTTATATTAATGTGCAACTAAACTTCCATTTCAATCTAAAAGGAATTCTGCACCACTTCTTTTGTTAATTATGAGACTTGCTTCTAATATTAATTCATTCTCAATTTGATTCTCTTGATTCTTTGCTTTAATGCTTATAATTACTTCAGATGATTAGTTAATATGGCCCATTAATTAATTGTTCATTGTGATTTATTGTTAATTGAATTTCCATAGGCAATTTGTTGTTATTTGTGATTGTTTGGTTAGAAAAGCAACAAGGTTTTGATTTGCTACTGAGGTGCGTTAATTTTCCTAGAGAATTAGGGGTAATTAGTTGAATTATAATTGGAATAAATTGATTAATTAGACTTCATGTTTTCAGATCTTAATACTATTGGTGAATTAGTTGAGGTGTTGAGTTTCAACTAATTCAACAATAAGAGTTAATTAGATGCTGGGCTTGATTGGCTAATTTAGGAAAAAATTAATAAAAATTAATTAGGTGTTGGGATTAATTAATTTCTTGGCTAAGTAGTCAAAAAAGAAATGAAATAATTGTGTTAAGGATTAGTCACAAAATTGGTTACAAGAGTCCCTTGGATTAAAGCTTTCTCATTTAATTTTCCCTATTATTTTTGTTTATGTTTGTTAATATTTAAACTATTTGTTTAAATTCCTATTATAATTAGATATCCACCCTCCTATTTTACACTAAAAACATACTAAAATTGATCACTGATCTCTATGGATTCAACATGGACTCACCCTAGTTATAAGCTTAAGTAGTTCAGCATTATTATCCTTACTGATCTCAACAACTATCAAATTTTGACACCGTTATCGAGGACTGGCTAATTGATTTCTATATGTTTTCAGTTATATATAGTATTATGATATCACCATTAGTATTAGATTTTAAATTCTATTTATTTTGTTGTGCTTTCACACATGTTTTTTTATAGTTTCCCTAATTTGCATGTTTTTTTTTTCAATAAGGTCAAACAGAAAAAGTTTCTATGGATTTAAAAGCTCAAATTTGATAGGCTACTAGTTTTTGGCCTCTTAATCAAAGTTTCTAGCTTTGCTCCAAACCTCGATCTATTTTTTTTCCAAATGCCAACGTTTAGTATGATTTTTCAATTTTTTTATTCTGTATTATTTTGTTGTTTTTTTTTTAATTTTGTTATTTTTATTTGTGTTTCCCTTAATATGCCTATTAGTGTCCATCTTGATCCTCTCATTATTTTGAGCTTTTAAATGATCTAACAATTGAAAAAACCTTGCAAATTTTGAGAAGGAAAAGCAAACACCAATATAAACATTTTAGGATTTTTGCGAATTTCTTTTGTTATTTTTCTTATTTCATATTATCTAACATTCTGAACTAGAAGTTAAAATTGAAAATTATAGACTTGCACGACAAATATTTGAGTTAACCTTTCCAATTCATCTATTGGCACAAATGGTAGTAGCAAATGGGTATCAAACATTGCATTTTAATAAACCATTCCAACAAGCTTATACAATGGGAGAATTTTCAAAGCAACATGATCCACAGAGGCAATATGATCCATATCTCTACTTATATAATTCTGAATGGTATAATCGCTATAATCCATATTTTGACCAATACAACCATGGCTATTATCATTAATTAAATTTGAGCTTTGATTACCAAGCTGGTTAAGCCTACTACTAGCCCCCATTCCAAGCAACCAGCCAGCCAGCAAGACTATGCCCCAACTTCTTCTACCACATCTCTTGAAAATCTAATTCAAACTATGGTCTAGAATAACTTGCAATTCTAACAAGAAATGAGAGCTAACATCTTGCAATTTAGCAAGAAATAAGAGCTATCAACTTACAATTCAAACAAGAAACACAAGGTGGAGAAGAGGTTGAGACCATAAATCATCAAACACAAGTTTTAGCTAACTTAAGCCAATAACAAAAAGAAAAAAAAGATTTAGAAGAAGAAAAGAGCCTTTAACTTGAAGTTGCTAATATTGTTCCTTCTCTCTTTCTCAGTACATTAGTTGATTCTAAGAGAGAATAACAAAAGAAGATAAGTATGGGAGATGACATGTCTATTGTTATTCAATGGAAATTTCTCCATATTTACAAAGACATAGAATTCTACATTCTAGAAAGACCTTTCCTTAGATCAATTAAGACAATAAGTGATATTCATGATGGCACACTTGGCATGGAATTGGATGGAGTGACATTAGTTTTGAATATATTTTAAGCTATGAAATACCTTACTGATGATTATTCCATTTTGTATGTTAATCTTATTAATTTTTCAATGCAGGATGTATTTCAGTTACATAGAAAAGCTGAATTTGATGTACTTGATGTGACAATGGATACAGGCTTAAAGAGAATTGATGAATCAATAGAGTTAAATTTTGAAATTGAAGAGATAACAACAAAGTTCTAGTCATCACTTGTAGTTCTAGTTCCAAACAACTTTGATTTCAAGGAGCTATATATACCATCTTCTCCTATCAAATAGTTGCTACTAATATTCATATTTTGATCCAGGATAACCAATGCTTCATTAAGCTAATGATGTTAAATAAGTGCGCTTCTTGAGAGACAACCCAAGTATTTACTCTCTTTCTCTCTCTCTCTCTCTCTCTCTCTCTCTATCTCTCTTTTATTTTAATTGTCTATGATTTATTGATGATTTTGTACTTACACTAAGGACAATATAAATTTTAAGTATGGGGGAGAGATTTTAGATTTTCTTTGTTTTGCATTTTACCTTTTTTTTGTGAAAAAATTCTAAAAAAAATCTAGTTCTTTGTTCTTTTAGGTGTTCTTTTCATTAACAATGAGTTTGTTTGGCCTTTAATAGGTTTATTTGATTTTGATGATTGCATATCATGATTAGATAAATTGTCTTGCCTGGTGATTCTTGAATTTGATTAGCATTATGATGAATTTGAAATGTTTGTAAATTAATTTTTGGTAGCATATAACCTGTGAAATTTTAAGCGAATTTTGATCATTTTTATAAGATTCTTCTTCTTTCTTATATGTGATTCTTCTTTCATGAAATTGTTACACTAGAACTTGCTTACAATCTTTTTGAGATTACATTGGCATATGCATGCATAAATATGATTAAGGCATTTCTTTGATTGAGACACTTTTGCCCTTTTAGCCTACCTTGCAGTATACCATTATTGAGCCCTTTAGAATCTAATTAACCTTTTTCTTATTATGTAGTCCATTAGAAAGCCTAATCTTGAATGTCTTTAACTTTTCCTAACCTTAATCATTAGTAAATCATTTAATACACTAGTGGGATGGGTTTTTAAACAAGTGTGGGGGTGTGCTAATTGTTTGATGAAAAGGCAATTGTGATTCATTTCAATAGTCAAGAAAAGAAAAGAAAAAACAAATGAAAAAAAGAAAAAAAAAAGAGCTCAATGCAATTGAAGGGCAAAAAAAAAAAAGGATTTGAAAGAAAAAGAAAATTTTAAAAAGAAAGAGCTTAAAATAAAAGAAAGTGAAAAAAGTGAAGAAAAATGGAAGAGAAAAAGAGAAGTGATAAATGTGAAAATTTGGCATGTAGATTCCAATTTTAATTACTCCTTTGCTTGTTTGAATATATGCCACAACTGCTTTATTAGTCTATTTAGTTTTGCACTTTCATATCCATATCATCCTTTCCTCCCCTTTTCCTTTGGCCACATTATAACCCTTGTAAAGTCCTTTTGATTTGTACTATGCATGTGATTTAAGTAGTGGAGATTATATGATAAGCAACCTTATGGTAGTGCATTTTCACATACTGAAATTGAGTGAACACTTTCCCATTTTGAATACAAAGAGAGTTGCATGGAAAGCTTACCTTGTGAGGGTCTACCAAGTTAATCTACTTGCCTTTTGAATAAAATTACTTTACTAGTTGGATTTGAGTTGAGTTTTCAAGAATGTGCTTCATGAGATGCTATGTTCCTTGAAATTTTGATTGTTTCCTTACTTTTGATTTTGCATTCTTATCATTATTGGAAAGTTTAGTGTTTGAGTCTTTACTTTGAGTCTAGTTTACTTTTGTTTTAGTGTCTTCCTTAATGATGTGCAAGAGCTAAGTGTGGGGGGAATTTGATGAACATAATTTATACATATTTTATATCTATTTATACTTAGTATTTTGTCATGTTTATTTGGTTAATGGGATACTTGTAATTGGTTTTGTTGTTTGCTAAGTTTTTGTGCTTAATTGAATTAATTTGTTAATTTGGCCCTATTTCAGATTGTTTCAGGTTTTCATGTGTATCTTGAGTTTTGAACTATAGTTTTGGGTGCTTCTTATGTTTTTAGAAAGATAATAAAAAGCTCTAAAAATGTCATGAAGAGACCAAAGCCCAATTTAATTGTTTTGGAGGCCAATTAAAGCCTATAATTTGAAAGAGAATGTTGTCCTACAATCCAAAACTAGTTTTGGTATTTTCATCATAAATAGAGCTCCATCTATCATTTGGTGCAAATCTAAGCCCATAAGATAATTAAGATCCATTCCCACAACTTTCATGAAGGACATGAGGCCAAATTACAACATTTTGAATTAATTTCATGATTATGAACTTAAATGTTAAATTTTGTTATAGGTTAGACTTTTTTAGAAAGTTATCTTGGTAACCCATAAATTGAGTTAGAAATCAAGTTTTTATGCAAGGTAAAGGCTATTGGAGTCCTAAGAGACAACACTAAATTTCATATAAAGGGACCACGTCCAGTCCTTCCAACCACAATTAGTAGCCCTATTAAGAAGCATTACAGTGAGCTCTATAAATGCTCAACTGAGCCACATTTGTGATCACTTTTAGATTCATTTTACATCATATCTAATTTGGTGAAGGATAGGAGCTTTTTTAGGGCAAGAATCTAACCCCCAATTAGGTTTCTTCTTTTTTTTTATATTTTTAAATAAATGTGTAACTAAAGTTCTATTTCAATTTAAGGGAAATTCTGCACCAATTTTTTTGTTGATTATGAGACTTACTTCTAATTCTAATTTATTCGTAATTTGATTATCTTGACTATCTGTTTTAATGCTTATAATTACTTTGGATGAGTAGTTAATAAGACCCATTAATTAATTGTTTATTTTAATTTACTACTAGTTGAATTTTCATAGGCAATTTGTTATTGTTTGTGGTTGTTGGGTTAGAGTAGTAATAGGGTTTTGATTTGCTATTGGGTAAGTCAATTTTTCTAGAGAATTGGTGGTAAGTAGTTGATTTTCTATAGGAGTAAATCGATTAATTAGACTTGATATTTTCAAATCTTAATATTATTAGTAAATTGGTTGAGGTGTTGATCTTTAATTGATTTAGCAATAGGAATTAATTGAGTGCTGAGCTTGGTTGGCCAATTTAGAAAGAAATTAATAAGAATTAATTAAGTATTTGATTTAATTAGTTTCTTGGCTAAGAAATCAAAGAGGGAGTGAAATAATTATGTCAAAGATCAGTCATAAAATTGGTTGTAAGAGTCCTTTAAATTGAAGCTTTCTCATTTAATTTCCCTTCTATTTTTGAATCTATTTGCTTACATTTAAACTATTTGTTTAAATTCTTATTCTAATTAAATATCCAACCCCTTCCCCATTTTGTATTACAAACACATTAAAATTAGCTATCAATCTCTTAAAATTAGTTATTAGTCTCTGTAGATTCAACCTAAACTCCCTAACTATAAGTTAAGGTAATTCAATATTATTATCTTTGTCGGTCTTGACAATCATCACGTATCATAAAGTTTTTTTTTTTTTATTTATTTTGGGTGATTATGTTCCTTATATACTTTGTTGCTAATTATAATGTCTTCTTACACATGTTCGCATTTGGTCCAAGACTTTCAGAATTCTTTTGTATTGATTTGTTTGCATTATAGAATTAGTTTGTTGAGAAGTAGGTACAAGGTTATTGGCGGATGATGGGATAATAGATTGTCATTTTGTTAATGGTCATCTATTCTCTTTAAATTCAAGATTAACCTCCAAGAAATCAGATCCTTTGAGTCTTTTGTGAGAAGAATCCTACGTAAATTCATATTGAAAATTCATATTTTTTTAATGTTCAAGATTTCTTTATTTTTATCGATTCATATTCAAAATTCATTTTTTAATGCTCATAAATTTCTAAAAAATTTTAAAATATTTTTAAAACATTTTAATATTTAATATTTTTATTTTAGAATTTATCATTTTTCATTTAAATTTTAAAAAACTATGCTAATTTTAATTCCTTTAGAAATACCTAAGCTCTTATAAATTGGTCAAATTCACTTTTTCACTTCATATTATTTCTGTCTAAATCTTTTTAATTATTTTTTTTAACGGAGACAATTTTCCATTTCAAATCCACTTTATCTGTTTTTTTTAATCAATTCCTCTTTTTTATTTTTTCTTTCAAACTACGCATATTGTGATTTCTTTATAAATACGAAGCCACCTGTCAATAAGTCAAATCAAATTTTTAACTAATATTCATTTTTTTTCTATGTCTAGCTTTTTCTTGTTTTATTTTAATATTTGGGTCTAATTTTATTATTTTGTGAATATTTTTTATATTTATCATACTTCAATTTCTTAATCATATAATAAGGACTCTGTGCTACTTAGTTAATTTAGTATTCTCTTTACAGAGTAGTAAGTAAATGCTATGAAAACATTTAAAAAAATGATTTTTTTTTGTTCTTTCATGGTTTACTATTTATATTGTGAAGGATAAATAAATATATTTTGACAATAATGTTTTACATAATTTATTTTGTAATAACTGTTCATCGTACTGGTGCTCTTGAGTGCCTAATATATTTCCCATGCATAATTGGGCTTCTGAACTCTTACTTTGATTTCCAAGATTGGACTTTTCCTAATTAAAAAGTTCTTACTAAAGTGGCAATTTGAAGTAAATAAAAAAAATCCCAAAATAATACTTAAATGTTTGATAAAATTTATTAATTATAAGAAATAAATATTTCAAATCAATATATGAATTTATATACCGTATGAACAAAAGTTAAATTTGCATGCAAAAAATTAACAATTTAATATATTTATATTTATTTTTTTAAGATAGATTTTAATAAAGAGAGAAAATGTATGTAAGAACTCATATCGTTTAAAAATTAAAAACTTACAACTTTTATTAGACTAGATATTAAAATTTTATTTGTTATCCATGTCTTTTAGAATGAACATATGAACTCTGGCCTTTAACTTAAACTATTCATCAATTCAAGTAAAATAATTCATCTTTGGAAATAAAACATAAACAGCCTATCAAAATATCTCAATTTCATTCGTGGGAGACGCAAAGTCACGAGACTGAAATTTTCTTCTGTTGTAAAAGCTAGTTTGCTGCATTTGAAGCCTTGTCTTTGTTGAGATGGTTTTTGGCAATTTCTGCAATGGCTGCTAGTTACTGGATGGAAACAATAGAAGCATTCTGTGCAGCCTCTTCCTTGATTTCGTTCTCAATTGTAGATTTGAAAATGCTTGATTCTTGACCTTTCTCTATTATTTCAAATTGGATTCCATACACAGTGAAACTCAAGTTCAAATACCATCCTTCAACTACCTCTGTTTCTTTTATGTGCTTCTCATTATCAATCTTGGTGAACTTCTCTTTGTAATCCCTTGGCCTTGGTATACCTATTCAAAAACAACAACAGATAAATATAATCATGCGGTTCGCATATGTCTTCATGTCCTCTCAAATCTAATATAATTAATACCTGGTACAAATATTAATTTGAGAACAGTTCCGACTCCTCCATCGCCTTCAACAAGCTCCACTTTTTGAATGACATGAGAGATTTGTTGCGCAGCAAGTTGTCCGATCCGAAGTGTGCCGAAGAGATCCCAAGCTTCAGTAGCCGGCACGCCCAGCTCAAGCTCATACGCAAGTTTACCTGATATCTTCCCTCCTCTTTCCACCAAATGCTGCTGTCTCTGCTTCAAATTGGTGGTCAAGTTGTTTTCAAAGATTTCTCTTGCCCCTCATCTTTTATTTATTTCATCATATTTTTTTTAAGAAAATTTTATTTTCTTGTATATAAGTATATGACTTTCATGTTATTTATACATTTTGTGATTAATAAGATAATATATAGTGTTATGACAATGGAGATATAACTTTTTTTATAAAATAATGGATGCTATTTTTCATCACATTTTCTATATGTAACATTGAATAGATATAATATTTTTTGTTTTCTTAATATTTTATAATTATAAATATAAATAAATAAAATTATTGGTACATAAAATATTTTTTTGGTCAAAACAAACATTGATAACTTGTGTATAAAATTAAAAAAATACACAAGAGAGTTATCACATTTATTATTGTATTGTGAAATTACACATGTGCTTAAAAATGCATCTAATGGCAATAAATATATGGATCAAGATGAATTTAATGACACTAAATACATGGATATAATGAATTAAATGTCTTAGGGAGGAAATCATCAAAACTTTCTTAAGGGAATAAGCTTACATTCAAAGTAAGAGAAGGAAAGGAGCAAAATACTCCTAATACTAATTATAAGTGTCACATTCTCAAATCTAGAAATGTAATTGACATAAATCATCAAATGTCTCCAAACTCATAAAAAGTTAAATCAAATGCAACAATTCTTTAAATAAAATTGAATTGAAATAATTGTATTGCACATACTTTAATTCAAAATCGAAATAAAGTCAAGTGCATACATGGTAATGAAAAATAAGTGAAAATAAATTTAAAATGAAATGTTTCCAAAACAGACATCTTGACTCATGACACAACATGGTCAATTTGGTTGATTGCTATCTTTCTTTATTATAATTTATCTACATACTGAATTATGGCTCCTACCTCCATTGAGTAAGAGTGGATCCTGCTTGACTAGGATCGTCTGAAAACTAAGTCATTGTAATGATTAAAAAAAAAAAAAAGGATGAGCACAAGCCAAATACTCAATGAAGTGAGGGCTTCTACCTTCCTTTAGGTAGAAACTATTAGGTCATAAGAACAAATATAACACACATATATATATATATATATTGAAGCACATGTGAATTTCCTTTATCATTCTTTCTTATTTCTTTGTTCTAAATAATCATGCATATTCTATAATCTTGGTATATCTCATATCTTTATGGAATTATCAAGTAAGGGCATTTTGGTACTATCAATTGTGGTTGTAGTACAACAAATGTGGGACCATCTAGTCAACCAAATGAGTTATGACCACCCTGTTATGTTAAGGCGAGGAACTATCTAGTTACCCTTCATGTACATATTCTCATTTCTTGAATTTATCGACGCTAATAAACCATGTAAATTATATCGGCAATGATAGGTTAATGGAAGGAGCAATAACTCAAAAGGTTATATGCCCCTAACGACATATTTTATAAAGTTTACATGCCCTTAGGATATATGTTTAAAACTTGTGCCCTTATATACAATACCTTTAGTCAACTGTCCCCAATGACTTTAAAGAAATTATTTTCATCTCCTAATGCATATACATCTTCCAAATCCTACTTAACTTATGCTAGTTTACAACACAATCATCTTTGGAAATTCTTTAGCCTATAAATTATTATCCTATGCTTTCTAGACTTACTAGTATCTATTTATCCTATTATCTTATTTTAATTATTACCAAATAATTAATTAGAACAATTATGGAAAAAGTCAGATTTTCTAAAATATCTGACCAATCTAAGTTCCAACCCTATGCCATGCTATAAGCTAAGCCCACCCTCGCATACATAAATATAATCACAATTAAACGGATATTCTTAATAATTTTATTTAATTATTAGGCTTAATGTATTTATCTAATTCTTCTTCTAATTTTTCTAGTAAGTAGAGTGTCTTTTTAGTCTAATTTTAGAAAAAAAATATTTTTCATAAATTAAATGAAGTCAGAAAGATAGAAAACCCCATTCATTTTGGTAGGAGAGAATTCTTCTAAATCTAACCTTTGAACCCATTTCTCCTAATTTTAACTATGGCCTTTGATTGTTGGGACATGCCACATCCTAATTTCTAAGGATATGATTGACATGAATCACCAAATGATGACCCATGAACCCATGGGCATTCTTATGACAAAAATCCTTTTTATTTTAAAATTATGTAAATAATGTAGAATGTACAATTGGCACCTTTAATTTAAAATACATGATATGCAATATTTTAATTAAAATCATTTTTTGAAAAAACGTATTATCTAAGTTTTTGAAAATAAATTAACAAATCCTTTCTAAAAATCTTAAATCATCAAATCTTTGGACCTTTTGTCTAGTTCGACATATATGAACCACTTAAAAGAAAATTAAGAGACCATGTACTAAATAACCATCACACATATACTGAAGAGTCTCTCCTATATGAAATATCCTCAATAAATTCATTAACCTGAAAATGTCAATGAATAGAATGAGTAGAACCCAAGTACTTAGTGAACAGAAAGGTCCAACCCAATTTTGGATTGAAATGATTTTGATCATACAAATAAATATAATTCACATGATATATCATATAAAAATAGTGTATATATATATATATAACACTTCATATACATCTCTAACTCTTTTTATCTTTCTATTGTTAATTGTCTTCCTTATATATGATCATGTATATTCTATAATCTCATCAAAATTTCGTAACATTATGGAGTTATCAAGCAAGAGTATTTTGGTACTATCAAGGGGGCTATATTACTATAATAGGGATGGAAGCATTTAGTTAACCAAATGTTATGATGAGTTTATGTCTATCTTAATAAGTTAAAGTTTGGGACCCTAAATTACTCTTTTATACTTATACTTATAACTTGATCTAACGGCCTTACATAATAAATTATGTAACTTATATTGGCAATGAGGGGTCAATGAAAGAATAACGATTGAAAGGTTGTATGCTTTTAATAACATACCTACTAAAGTTACATGTCCTTTAGAATACATGCCTTAAACTTGTGTCCTCTTACATCGTACTCAACTTAGTTACTATTCTCACTAACTAAAAGAAATCTTATTCATCTCTTAGTTCTTGTAGACCTTCCAAACCCCACTTAACATTATGTCAGTTCAACACATGAAGTATCACTTGATCTTTCATTTACTTTTATAGATTTCCCTATGGAAATCACATTCACTACCTTTGATAATTCTATCATTTCTATCCTTTCTAAACTTCTTAATTTAACTTATCCATTCGAATGCATTCTAAATATTTATGCAATAATGAACACGTTCAAAATAGTTTTCCCTAAGAAATACTTTTTAATTTTTGAAACTCTAAATTATGTCTGAAAAATTTAATAAAATCTTAAATAAAATAAAATAATTTACAATATTTAGAAATTAGTGAAGTAGTTAATTTAAATAACATAATATAAATTAATAAAATAAGAATAATAAATAAATAAGAATTTATATCATTGATTTGTATAATAAATTCATATATTTTGCAAACTATATTTTCAAAAGAAACTTATTGATATTTTGAACAACATAAACTTAAAATTATAAAGAATAAAATTTTATAATAATTCTTAAAAACAATTATGAAACCTAAAGGCATTAGAAAAATTCGTAGTTCCATGCAAATGTGTTCATGCTCATGAGCTTATGCATAGTTGGATTCATAAGAATTTCTCAATTCTAAATGTTTACTAAATCTACTCATTCAAGTCAATAAATAAATCAACCAAAACACATAAACAAGTATCAAGTATATTCCTAATTTCTATCATGATCTAAGCCCCATTACAATTCTTTCTAATAGCCTAATGTCTCAAATTTGATAACTTACACATTTCTAGGTCTTTGCCTACCCTAATTCGTGGTCCTGCATTTGCATCTAATGTTATTCAAACATTTTTACATAATTTTCATATTTAATTTCTTAGACCTAATTTTTCACTACCCAACATATCAAAATAATTTAGGGTGATTTGAAAAGAATTCTACTTTGTAAGAAAGTGGAGCGAAAGGGTAGCATTCACACTCATCTGATTAGAGAGAATCTTCTAGAACCTGCCCCTTGGAACCTTCCTTTAGTCTTGATCTTAGACGTTGGTTGTTAGGGAAACACCTTGCAACAAGCAAAAAACCAAATAAAAGATCAAAACTAAAAATCAAAAGAATTTAAGATAAGAAATTCACCCTTTTAGGCTAAAAACTTTGCCTTAGGTTTACATCCTTGAAGAATGTAAACTAAAATCCTAATTTGTTGAGTAACACTTCTTAGAGAGCTACTCATTTGCAAATAAGGATTTTAGATTTCGTTGAAAAAGGTCTCCTTATATAGGCTTACAAAGGCAACCAATGGACCTTGTAAGACCATACAGATTGGTTAACCAACTCACTTGGACTGATTAACCAGTTGACTCGGGTCCCAAGACTTTACTTGGCTCGAAACCTTGATCTAATCCATCAAGTGATTCTAGCCAAATCTAAGTTTTGAGTTTTAATTTAACTCAATTTCAATTCTATACTAGTTTGGCCTATTTTAACCCTACCTAACATTAGGGGGTACTACAAATTCTCCTCTTAAGACAATTCATCCTCAAATTGTCCTTATGTGTGCATTTTAATATATCTAGGGTTTGGGAGTTTGTTTCTAACCTATTCTAACTATATAGTTCATCATTTCATCCTTAAGTTCTTAGTAGAGCATGTATCGGCTTCCTTGTTTCACATATTCGATTTGCCTGCTAAATTTTATCCTTACCCTTATGTCCATTCATCTCCACTTGTTTTGTTATCTTGATTTTTGTCTATTTGCCATGATGTCCATAATCCTCTGTGATCTTGTTCTTTGGTTCTAGCTTCTACAATTTTTATCATGTCATGATCTAACTACCTTTGATCTTTGATCCATTGTCATTGCTTTCTTCAATTGACTTCTAGTATTTAATCAGTTTATGTAGACTTCCTCTTATATCTCTTCTATCATCTTGTACATGGTTCTTTTCTTGTTTATGCTTCATTACCATTTACTTTACTTTTTTTCCATTGTGTCATGTGCATTCTTATATGTTGCTTCCATAAGATTCTTAGTTATGTTCTTTTCTTATCTTCTTCTTATGTGTTTGTAGTTGTTTCTTTATTTCTTTGTTCTATATAGATTTAACTAACATTATCTATCTCATTTCTAGCATAGTGTATTCTTTTATTTCTAGTCTAAGTTTGTTGTAAAGCATACTAGTGTAAACTAGATGCTTAGTGATACATACATAACATATCATATATAACATGCCCTACATGTCCTTTCCTTAATTCTTATTATAATTCTTATACATAGCTGAAACATCATATTCATTTCATTAAAACATAACATTGTAACATTTCTTATCTTATCTTCTCTTGTCTAATCTTAGGCATACTTTTTGGTGCCTTTTATTTCCATTCATATGAATTCATTCATTTTTTTTCTTGTCACACATAGTATTTCATTCAGCACATATCCTAAAGACTCATGCAATCATATAGAAAGAAAGTTCTTATGTGTATAAATTACCATAAATTTTCAAACAAAAATCTCTACAGGCTTATCCTGGTCTTAAGCTACTCATCAGTCCTCATCTTCCATGCAAAAGGTATCACATTTTTCTCTAGGTTAAAATCAAGTTTTATAGCCAAATTGTAACATCCTAAAATTTGGAGATGTGATTGGTACAAATCACCTTATGATGATTTGCTAACCCATAAGCAATCTTTTACTAAAAACCTTTTTCATAATTTTGAAAATATGAAATTAATGTGGAAAACACATTTTTTGGGCCCTTTATCTTAAAACTCATGATATGAAAGATTTTAATAAAAATCATTTAAACTAAATAATTTTTTTATATTAAAATAAAATCTTTTCTAAAAGTCACAATCATAATTGAGGATCCAATGCCCAACCGGATGGATACTAATTACTAAAAGAGAACCATTTACTTGATGTCATATACATGTAATCTTTAAACAAGCTCCTCATTGAAATAATCTCTTCAAATTCATTAACCTACAAATATTACTAAATGAGGTTAGTATAATGAACCAATAAGCAAAACACCAACCCAACATTGGGTTAAAAACTCTTTTGGTCATACATATAGTATAATCACAAAACATATAAGATATATATAGTGGAAAATATAATTTAAAATATATTCAAAAATAATATCATACAACCATCTCCAAAACTTTTGTATATGATCTTCATACTTATAATCTATCCTTAACATTCTTTACTATACTATTCATTCATGAATCATACATTATGGGAGATATGATCCTTACTCTCCTAAATCATTATGGATGATCGTATAAAGCTCACATACCTTACTTTACTAAGTCATATCAAATAATCATGCAAAGATCCCTTTCTCTTTTATTATACTGATAATAGAGTATACTGGGGAGTGATGCTCTTGTGTCTTTTTGTGTTTTATCCTTTAATTTGTACCATAAGGCTACTTCATTTCTATTATGCCCGAAAGTACTTATCCTATAACCTTCTATCACATGGGTGACTCTGTCTCATAACCCTTTATCATATGGGAGACCATCTACCTGTAACCCCCTATAGTATTAGAGATCTCATGTACATCTCCTAGTGCATACACTACAAAAAAAATACATTTTAGTGATCGAATTTTTTGGTCGCTAGAAGTTGAATTTCGATCGCAGAAACTCTTTGCGACCGAACAGAGACCGAAACTCAAGAGTGGCTAAAACCATAGTCGCAAGACAACCAGCGATTGAAACAATTCAGTAGCTGATATTAGCGATCGAATTAGCCACCACATATTTCGGTGACTAAGATTATAGAAGTTCAGTCACAGTTTCAATTTTTGCTACCAAATATTTTGGTCGCTGTTTCAGTCTCTACAAATTTGCAACCATAACCAGCGATAGCTGGTTCATATTTTGCAACTAAATTTCGGTCTCTATTTCGGTGGCAAAAAGGAAAAATAACTTTGCAGGCAAACCATTCGGTCATTGTTTCTGCATTTAATTTTTGGTGATCGAATTTTACGGTGGCTATTTCGGTCGCAAAATGCTAAAGCCTGAAAAAAAATTGTTCAGGCATTCAGCCAATGAACAGCTTTTGCCATCATTTTTTTGGATACCTGATTAACACATAAATTCAGTCAATGAACAGCTTTTACAGTCATTTTTTTTAGTACCTGATTGTCATATAACAATGCTACAAATCCAATCCAATACCATCCATAACAATCTAAAAG
>JANHAO010008029.1:0-19706 GCA_026873985.1 Saraca asoca | reverse complement strand
AAGGTCTAATAATAGTATTTAAATTAACCCAATTGCCTACTTTCGTGGTTTAGATTAATTTAAACCCTTCAAGATCTATGCAAACCGAATCAAATCCTCAAGAAACTTAATCTACTTTCGTGATTAAAATCTCTTTATTCAACTATTAGTTTTCCAATGATAATTTTCTCCTTTCGGTACTTCAACTATCTACCTAAGACAAGATAAAACATTGGTCAAATACTTTATCAAGAACATAGCAGGCATAATAGTTAAATTAAATTAAATCAGGTAATCATAATAGAAAATTAATTAATAACATTAAAGAATTATAATTGGGTTATTCCCAATCCTAGAATAAGTATTTACTCAGACATGATACAATTAAAAAGAAAATTTATTAATGAAAAGGATTGCATAATGTTTAAAACAAAGAAAGAAAGAAAAAAAGAAAAGATGAAGATGAAAGAAGAAAACTATGATAAAAGTAGAGTAGGATTATTGCAAGAACTCAACAAATAAGGAATCCTAAATTGAAGTCAAAGAACTCTCAAGAAAATAAGAAAACTTGTGCTCTAAGTAATCCTAACTAAAGGAAACTAATGAATGACTAATTGTGTCTTTAGGCTACTCAAGATCAGCTATATATAGCAATTTTCAAGGTTGGAACCTAGCTATGCTTCGGGACATGGGCTGGCCATGTTTTGGGCTGGATGCCTTCTAGTTGTTTGCTGGCTTCTTGGATTTCTTCAGCTTCTTGAACTCTTCACATCTTCTTCCTCAGCTTTTTCTTAATCCAAGTGTGCTCCAAACTCCTGCTTTTCATCTCCTCTTAAAGCTTCTTTTGCTAACCTAAAAAGACAAATACAAACTACAGCAGTACCAAGAACAAACGAACTATCCTACCTATGCATGGCCCTCTATGCATGCTAAAAGCTTATGCCGTTCAAATGGCACACTTACTCACCAATATCCTACCTACAGTTCCTTCTTTTGCCCTAAATGAAAAAGAGGTGGCAAAAACTAACTCATCTGCTATAAAGGAATTGAAGAAGAATTCAGAGACCAAGACCCAGGAGTTGGTCAATTAGAACAAAAGCATTGTTGACCTGACCAATTGCATAGTTGAGTTAGTGAAAAAGAGAGATATCATGTCTCAACGAAGTGAGATGTTAGCAACTGAATAGGATTTTTTATCACAGAAAAGCAAAAACTTGGCAAAAGGGCTAGAAGCTAAATAGAATGATCAAACAAACCATGAGGCTGCTTTTAAAAAAGAACTTATGGCTATCATGCAAGAGGCTAAAGACCTTAGTTTCCCCATACTGGGACTGGGGTTTTCCAGCACTACTGACCATATCCAATATTTCAATTTAGGCATCACTCTAGATCTTTCCAAGTTTGAGCATGATAAAACATTGGAAAAGATGCTACAGAGCTTTCTTAAAGAATAAATTCAACTTGGCCCCCTCTCTTTGTTTTTATTTGTTTATTATATTTTTTTAAGAGTTATACCGATTAGTGATTTGAATGAATTCACTTTACTTTCATATCTTTGTATCCTTAACTAGGCTTCCTAAAGGCCCTTTCATTCTACTAATCACTTGTTATAATATTTATCTTTCACCAAAGTCAACCTCCAATAGGCCATTATACTTTGCCAAATGACCATGTTTTTACTAGCTTTCACTATTGTCATTTTCCTTTGAATTTAAGTTGCTTATGATTCGACCAGGTTGACATTACAGATACCAACAAGTTGCCTAACTTCTTGATAACTAACCCACCCTTGAATTCTATATATTGACTATTTCAAAATGCCTCTTTCCTGAAGAATTTACTAACTAAGGATCTAACCTTCCCAAGGACTCTCCATATTCCATGTATCTTATATTTTCCAAGAACATTAATTTTTACTAGGGTTTCCATCTTAGCCATTCATTTTAGTTTTTTTCTAACCATTAGATTTGGCTTGACCCTTTATATAAATTGAATTCATCCTTTTGGTGGTCACAACATTACTCTGCCACTACGGGCTTCGACTGCAGTAACTTACCCTTTTATTCTCTAGCGTTCTTCCTTGGTTGTTGTCTATGCCTTTCTCCAGTAAGATTCTTCATATCTTTCTAATTTTATTTTTGGCTTTTATTCTTTGAAATATGCTGATAACAAAAGTTCCTTAGGGTTACTAACTAGTTCCATGGATTCTAAGTAATTAATAAGGTTCCATACTCAAGCTCAACCAAAGCAAGAGCCTACTATCCCCTTGACCTCCTGAACTCTCTAGGACCAGAAGTGATCCTTAGCAATTCATCCTCTCCTTATCACACCTCTGCATCCCCTTCCATCCCTCCCCTTTTTGCTTGAATGAAAGTTTTCAGACTAGGGTTCCACCTTGGGCCTGAAGAACAACTTTCCTATTGACATGGATGATGAATATTAGGATCGCCTATGTGATCTTTCTAGGCTCAACAATGGGATTAAGTCATAGGAAGAGCTTCTTGAAGGGGTGATGAAGAACCCAAAGTTTATTTTATGCAAAAACAATGCAAAAGGCCATTCAAAGCTGTTTTTTATTTGAATTGTAATATTTTCTATTATTGCCCTTTTTATGTAAAAGCTATGCTGGGTGACTTCATAAATTTACATTTTGATGTTTTGAGTCCATCAAACAACTGCACATGCTTATTCATGCATCTATCTACATACTAATTTTAATACTACTTTTTGCATATCCAAATGGCTATATGAACTTGTATATTTAATTAATATTCCTCTTCATGTTTCTTCCACAAATTTCATGGGCTTTATAAGATGATTAGTTCCCTAAACATGTTCGAATGTCATTCTATGAGATTAGATGTATTGTGCTTGTTAATGCCAAAGGGCATACTTATGTTTTCAAGTACACTAAGGGATCTGCCTGGACCTAGAGATCTGCTCAGATTTTGATTATACCAAAGGATCGACTAGGACTGAGGGATCTATTTCGATTTTTATGTATAGCAAGAGATCTACCCAGACTGAAGGGTCTACCCAAATTATGATTACATCTGGGTATCTTCTTAGACTAAAGGATTTGCTTAGATTTTTGTATATATGAGGGGATCTACTCATATTAAGGGATCTACATGAATTTTTTAGACATATAGGATGTAATTCTCTTCTTTCATTTTGTTGTGTTGGATACATTAAATACCACTCTAGGAAGTCATATTTATACATGATACTATTTCAAATGTGTGACATTCCACATTCATGGGACAGGTTTCCCCTATATGTTTTCTAAGCAGTAAGTGCCATTGAGGAGGCTCTCTTATATTTTGAATGGTCTTTCCTATATGGTGGCTAGCTTCCTTTTATATTATGCCTTTCATAGGCCATCTGCCCTTCGCAAAACTAAGTCTTCTTTTACGTAGGTTTTGCTCTTTGCTTTTTATTTGCATTTTTAGTAATCTTCGCTTTATAATGTTCATTTTACAACTAAGCTACTTCCCTTGTTTCAACTAGCATATCCAATTCTTCCCATCTTCTTTCTTCATTTTTCTACTGTTTGTATTGCTCCTTTCTCTTAGAAAACTATCCCAGCAACTAAAAGCATAGCTTTACTTCCATAAGTGAACTTCAAAGGGGTTTCACCAGTGGCCAAGTGCATAGTAATTCTATATGACGATAAAATACTTGGTAATTCTTCAGCCCATCTCCTTTTTGTTTTGTCCAACCTTTAGTGTAGACCTTCCAGAATGATTTTGTTTGCTAGCTTAGCTTGCCCATTCAACTGGGCATAGTTGATAGAAGTGAATCTTTGCTTAACTCCTAACCTTCATCTCAAAGCATGTGAGATTTGTACTTTCATATAAATTGTGCAAAGCGAGATATATCTCAGGCAAAAATCTTAGAAGTCATTGCCAGCCAATTACTTCCCATTATCTTATATAATTGTGGCTGGGAGGCCATACCTGAAAGGCATCATTAGCAAGCTTTTTGCCACGAAACTTACAATTACAAAAATTTTACCTACAAATGGTGTTTTTCGAAATGAATTTTTACACATTATTTGAGGTTATGGTTACAAGAGGATTTGCCTCTATCCATTTGATAAAGTAGTCGATCGCTAATACTACATACTTTAACTGACGAAGAGCTACTAGGAAAGGGCCTAGCAAATCAATGCCCCACTAGTTAAATGGTTAAGAAGTGAAGATTGACATTTGCTGAATGGCTAGCTACCTTTGAACTTTTGCTAACTTTTGGCACTTTCCATAACTTCTTACTAGTTCCAAGGCTTCTTACTTCATTTTTGGCAAAAAAAATACCCTAATTAAATAATCTTTAGTGCAATCGTTACTTCTGTCATATGAGACCTACAATTGCCTTTGTGAATTTCTCTCAAAACATAGTTAGCTTCACCTAGTAGAAGGCACCACAATGACAGAAGGAAAAAGCTCTTCTTATATAATTGTCCTCCTTCCATGAAAAAGTATGATGCTCTATTCAACCTATTTGGCCTTTTTTTTATCTTCTGGTAGCCGTCCTTCCTCCAAGAACCTTATGATCATAGTTAACCATATCGACTCCTATTTTGTGCACATCACTTCATCGATACAAGGAGTTTGCAACATTTCTTGTATTATCATTAAATTATTTACTAATGCTTTAGCACTGGCTGACTTGGCTAATGCATCTGTATGCTCATTCTCTTCCTTTGGGATCCTTTTTAGCTCAAACCTAAATTTTTCAAGAAAGTCTTAGTGATGCCTATATATTTTGCTAGTGTTGGCTCTTTTACTTCATAATCCCTCTTGACTTGAGCAATTACCAACTAAGAATCATTAAAGATTTTCAAAGATTGAGCCTTAACTTCCTTTGCTAATTTTAGTCCTACTATCAACACTTCATATTTGTTTGTTGCTTTGAAGTAGAACTTCAGTAATGTTGACACCAAAATCTGGTTAACAAGTTTAAGTTCAATATCACCCCTGACTGCAAGCTGAATATGCAAGAAAGCAGAAAAGAAAGATAATGGAAGATAAGAAAGACAGCAAACACCAGAAGTTTTATTGTGGTTCGGCTAAAGCCAAGTCAGCCCTTATGTCCATGGTGGTTTTGATTATCAGCTAATGGTTATTTTTTGGATACAATGGAAGTACTCTCTCATAGTGTATAGTGTTCTCTCTGTATTCTGGTAGAGTTTCTGCATGCAAATTCTTCCTCTCCTTTTACAATGGCCACCCATTCCTATTTATAGAAAGGGAAAGGCTACAAGTGTAATTTTACAAGTAGCAGAATGATTATTTCTACCACTCTGGGCATTTAATGCTTGGGGTCAGGTAATTAATGCTGGGCCAAATCATTGTCAAACTTTCGAGGGGCTGATGTATCGGTTTAAAGGTTGAGCTATCAGTTAGAAATGTGTGCCTTGGATTATTGACTCGGCTCCATACATGTGTCTAGCTCGTTAACCTCTCGACCTGGTGTTGTGTTGGTGGACAAGCTGGAGGCTTTGGCTAGCCTCACTGTACTCGCTTAGTCACTCTCCTCATGGTCGATTGGGATAGTAGTCTTCTCATTGACGAGTTGAGGGCCTTCTCAACAAGCTGTACCCCTTGCTATGATGTCACTTGATCTCTTCAGGTCATGCTCGATAGCTTAGCATCCTCACTAAGTGATCTCAATCCTTAATTTAGGCCTTCACCTAGTTAGTTGTGCCTCTTACGGGACCTTGGCCAGCCCAAACTGTGCTTTCTGGAAAATACTCATAACATAAACCCCTAACTCTCAGCTTACTTCATGGGTTGGGAGTTGCAACTGGTAGTCAAAGTTTTTGTTTGTAGTCTATAGGATGGACAAGTCTTCATATTCAGACTATCATATTGTCTTTTCTGTCTTTCAAACTTTCATTTCCCTTGCTTTAGGCCATACATCCCATTGTGCGTAGTTTTCAATCGTTGGCGTAGTGATCTCATTTTTTATGGACCGTCTGATCTGGAATAGCCAAATGTCCTTTGTGTCATTTGATGAATTGAGATTGATTTACAAAGGCATGTGAGGCTCCTCTTGCTCCTTTGTGAGATTTCCTGATGGATGCTTTAGTTAAGCCTCCTGTGCTATTAGCAGCTTGGCTTCCGGTGAAGCTCTTTGAGATGTGGATGGTCTGTTGTAGAAGTTTCAGACGTGCGGATGGCCTATTACATGTGGCTTCCCTACATAACTCTTCCTGTTAGCTCCTGGGAAGTTTTGTGTAGATCCTGGATTATTTGTTCATGACTTTTCCATGAAGTTCAGCCTTACTAGCCAGATTCCTGACTCCTTTTTGAATTACTCTGGGTTTGAGTCAGGAAAGGAACTATTGGCTGAGAAAGGCTACAAGCAGGAGTAGCCATGTTAGTGGGTGTTTCATCTGATGGCAGTTTGTCTTCCGGAAGCCAGTTCTCCTTCCCTTTGTTGAATTAGTAGTTTTAAGCTTTTGCTTTATCCTTGTATATGAGATCTTCTGATGTAAATCTGCCTCATTGAAAGAGGTCTTTTAATAAAACTTCAAGCATTACATTCATATGTTTTGCCTTTATAAGCTCATTATATTGATGATCTAGTTAGTTACCGACGGCAATATCACTAACTCTTGCAAAATCATAACTCAATAATCATTATAAGGAGTGTTTAATGAGTTAATCGGCCCCAGTTATTAAAAGTAAAATTTACATCAATAGTTTTAAGCCAATAAGTTTCAACTTAAAGGATATGTGTTGCATACATGATCAGTCAGTCTTGTTGGTTTGCTTTAATTGGTTGAAAGCACAAGCATTGGAGTGACTTTGAGGTCAAGTTTAAGTAGTAGGGTGCTCGAGCATCATCGCTGGCACGAGACTGAGTTTCCATGTGGGCTGTGTAGACATATCAGTTTGCGTAAAAGTTTAACGCTCATGGCACTTCTTGGATGCGAAGTCTCAAAATTGACTGCACAAGATTTTTATGCGTAGAGCACTTCTTGGACATGATTTGTGTAAGATTTTTATGCGTGGAGCACTTCTTGGATGCGAGGTATTAAAATTGTCCACGCAAGATTTTCATGCCTAGAGCACTTCTTGGACGTGGCTCGCACAAGATTTTTATGCATGGCTAGCACTTCTTGGATGCAAGATCTTGAAATTGTTCGTGCAAGATTTTTGTGCATAGAGCACTTCTCAAACCTGGCTCACACAAGATTTTTATGCGTGGAGCACTTCTTGAATGCAAGATCTTGAAATTGCCTATGCAAGATTTTTATGCATAGAGCACTTCTTGGACGCGGCTCATACAAGATTTTTGTGCGATGAGCACTTCTTAGACGCGAGACCTTGAAATTGCCCACACAAGATTTTTGTGCATAAAGCACTTCTTGGACGTGGCTCATGCAAGATTTTTATGCATGAAGCACTTCTTGGACACGAGATCTTGAAATTGCCTACACAAGATTTTTATGCGTAAAGTACTTCTTGGACACGAGATCTTGAAATGTCGTCATGTTCCCATGCTGCATGACCTGCAACCCTAATGAGTCATTTCATACTTCCACTGGTTCCACGCGTGACTTTTTGATTTCCAATGATGGCTGGCAATAATTACTCTTAATTTTGATATGCATGCACTGCATCATCATAAGTTAGCTGCTGGCTTTTCCCAAGTTGTCAGATCATGGGTAACTGACTGGCCTTTTGATCCGATGGTGGGATTGGACGCATTTATAAACTAAAAGGGGCCTTCTCTCTCTCCCTTTTAATTGCCATTCAAAAACTTTCAGAGTTCTGGTTTCCTCTACTTGTTTGCTTTCCTGATTGCCATGACAGCTCCTCCGTTGTCGATTTCTGCTGATTCCAGTCCACTTTCCTGGTTGCTACCTAAGCTTTCCTCATTGGAAACTGCTATTGCAAACTGTTCCAAACCTTTTGCCTCTACAAATCATGTTACTTCTCCTTTTGTCTTGCACTTTTTTTGCATTTCCCTCTTTCATAAGTAGTAGGAAACTTGATCGTAATTGGCTGAGGGATGATAGGGTTGATAGGTAGAGCTTGTTTGGATATTTCAGCTTGTTTGAACTAATATAGTTAGTTTGGGGTTTTTGGATGTTATTTTTAGCCTTTCAGGATTCTAGGATTCAGTTGTTGCATCTCTTCTATTTACCAAAGTCTAGGTTATTGATGCGGTGACTTAAGGTGTGCATGGCCTACAGTGTAGGGGGTCGTTAGTCTTAGGCCTTCAATACAATTTTCTCTCAATGACCTGATCAGGCTTTTTTCTTTATATAGATGGAAGCAGGTCATGCACATCACCATCATCTGATTAGGAATGAGGACGATGAACTAGACTTATCCCAGAGTGCAGGAGTTGTGCGGCATACTGTCGAAGTGACCTCAAGTATGAGGGAGGTTGCTAAGGACTTTAATGTGCTTTTATGACATTCAATCTGCAATCTAATCATGTTAGATTCTTAAAAGATGCAGTGCCATGGTTCCTGCTCCAAACGATTACGTTCCCCATCCATCCTAGAGTTTTGTTGCTATCAGTCTTCTGCACCTCATAGCGGGACTAAGATTTCCAATGCAATGCTTTATTATCAACTTCTTAAACAAAATAAAATTTAGCCTATTCTAGTTCACACCAAACTCCTATACCACGCTCATCTTGCTAGCCCTAATCCATTTAGGTAATGGCCTTCCACCACCATCACCCGTAAATTTGTGCTACCTGTACGACCTCAGGTATGCGAACTCAGAGGATGGACTTTACTATCTCTCAGCTCTACAGACGTCATATAAGAGCATCTTGTCGAAGGGGGATGCCAAGGGTAAGTCCAATGTGGGGCGTCACAAGTCTTGTTGGTTCTACATTTCATGCCCCTCATTGTGCTACCTTTGAAATTTTAATTTTGTTCTCGTTTCGAGTAGGTAGATTAGGAGCGAGTGAGTTTGGTGGGTCTTTGATATTTGCTCCTAATTCTGACCTTTGCTCGATTTTGCAGATAGGACTGGTAAGAGGCCAACACTAGGGGCTAAGGAGTTGGAGGTCTTGGACAAGTTCATAACGTCTGACGATCTTGAGAATTACTTCAGGTTTGACAAGAGTCTCTTTTGTTATTTCAAGTTCGATCCTGCCAAGGACATCGAGCTTACAAGGGAGATAGCAATTCATCGAGCGATAGAGGTCAGACCCACCAATTTTGATGATTATGACAAAATAATGGAGCTTATTCTAAGGACGTCGCCTTCAGACAACGAGGAAGAGGCCTCTCTAGCCCGTGAGATCGATTTAACTCCAGTCGTTATAGACCAGCCCCTAGCCCCAAAGATTGATGTGACTCCAGTTGTCACAGACTAGCCATCGGCTCCTGTCACAGTCCCTTTGCAAAGACCAGCCCCCACACTACAATCTGAAGAAGTGACCGTAACTAACGCTACCCCTTCTGGTCTTCCCCCCCCCCCAAAAGTGAAAGGTTGACAAGAGGAAGAAGAAGGTGGCCTCTCATAAGCATGCTGCGCTGGAGGCCGGGGTCGTGGCACCACTGGCTAAGCCCAACTCTAAGATGGAAGAGTATGCTCAGATCCTCATTGACAACATGGGCATAATGTTAGTATTTAGCAGCATGATCGGGGTGTTGGAAACTAAAGAGTTTTCTATCAGGAGACTGGTAGGATATACAGCTCACCACGGCTTAATGGTAAGTATTGCTTCTTGTCTTGGTCACTCTATTTGCTTCATAGTCTAACCTTGTTGCTTGTTCTTGTAGAGCTTTCTGACACTGATGAAGATTGAGGAAGTAGTTTGAGGCCAAGATGATAAGAAGTCTGCTCTTGTGGATGAGCTAGCGGTCTCAATAGCTGAGGTCTTGGAGTTAAAGGAGAAAGTCAAGGAAATGGAAGCAACTTTATCTCATGAGATAGCGCGTCACAAGGTTGCTGTGCTAGATCTTGGCCTCGCAACTAATGATCTAAATAAGGCCAAGATAGAGCTAGACAAGGCTCAGTCACAAGCATGGTTTACGATAAAAGTGGCCAACATTACCGAGGAGAAGGTGAGATTCGTAGAGTAGCAAGCTGAGGCTGTTGTTACAGAGTTGAGGGCACTGAAGAGAGAACTTGAGCTCACTAAGGAGGAAGAGCTAAGATAAAAGTAGAGACGTCTTTGTTAGTGGCAGAAACAGCCAGGGAAATGATGACCAAGACTTATGCTACTTTCTTCTACACTTCGTGGGAGAAACATCCTGAGCTAGACTTCTCTTTCTTTGGCCCTCAAGCTCTGGAGGCTGTGGACCACTACAAAAGGAGAGCTACCAAGGCTAGCTCCTCGGTGAAGGGACAGAGTGCCGAGATCGAGGCCCCTCCTGCTGAAGTTGTTGTTTGAGGAAAAGGTGGCACACTGGTCGCTGAGGCTACTCCAGTGGCTAATGCTCCTGATGTTCCAGCTTCCAACCACCAACCTAGTGAAGACTTAGCTCCCGAGGCTCCAGCCTCTTAGGATATAAGCTTTGTAAATTTGAATTTCTTTTCTGAGATTTGTAACAGACTTTGTGGACAATTCTATATGGAATGACTTTATTGTGATGAAAGCCAAACATATCTCTCTTTGTTACTCTCATGCTTGAATATTCGAATTTGTTTGCTTGTTTATATTGGGACAAAAATTCGATCATGCCATATCAACTGTAACTATATTACATAACACGCTACTTTACATAGAATCTTCTTCGAACCTTATTCCATAAAGAATTCAAAGAATTTCATACACATTTACAATGAACTAACTTTTACATGCCGAGACACTTATTGATAGTAGTGATGAAGGTGCTTGGTGTTCTAAGCTCAGGGGAACTCCACTCCATTCATGTCTGCGAGATGGTAGGCTCCATCACTCATGATCCTTTTGACAAGGTATGGACCTTCCCAACTCGGTCCTAAGGTCTCCTCACTAGGTTTGCATGCTCCAAGAAGAACGAGACGCAAGATAAGATTGTCGGGCTTGAATTTTTGAGCTCACACTTTGCGATTGTAGTGCCTCGCAATATGTTATTTGTAGGCAACAATCTTGAGGCTAGTCCTTTCTCTCACTTCTTCCACAACGTCTAGGTTTGTGGTAGGCAACCAATCGTTGTCCACTAGGTTGAAAGCAATTCTTCACTGTGTCATGACCTTAAGTTCTACTAGGATCATTACATTGCATCTGTATACCATCAAGAAGGGAGTCTCCCCTATGGAGCTGCAAGGTGTGGTCTTGTAGGCCCATAGCACCGCCTATAGTTCATCCACCCAGGCTCTCTTTTTAGCTTCTAACTTGGTTTTCAAGATCCTCTTGATGATCTTGTTGATGGCTTCTACTTGCCTATTGGCTTGCGAATGGTCTACAGTTGTGAAGCTTTTAGTGATCTTGAGGTTGTCGTAAAACTTGAGGAACTACTCGCTAGTAAACTGAGTCCCATTATTGGTCACAATCTGTTGATGGACTTCAAATCTACAGATAATATTGTTCCATATGAACTTTTCAACCTTGGAAGATGAGATTTCAGTAAGCTCCTTCACCTCTGCCCACTTGGTGAAGTAATCCACGACTACTATTGCATACTTGCAATTTCCCCAAGCTTTAAGAATTGGTCCAATCAAATCCATTCCCTATATCACGAATGGCCACGGGCTGGTCATTTGCTTCAGGTAGGCTGGTAGAGCTTGTGGCACCTTTGCGAACCTCTGACACTTATCGCACCTCTTGATGAGGTCTATAGCATCCTGCTTCATCATCGGCTAGTAGAACCCTTGTCAAAGAGCTTTTTGTGCCAAGGACAGCCCCCCAGTATGTTTTCCCCAATGACTTGCATGAATCTCCTCTAGGATAGTGTTATAGTCTTCACCATCTATGCATCTCAGAAGTGGGACTGTGAAACCTCTCTTATAAAGTGCGTCATCACAGATGCAATATCTAGTTGCTTGAGCTTGCAGGCATCATGCTTCAAGTTTATATTCTGTTAACTTGTAATCTTGTAGATAATCTGGGATCAAATTCATCCAGGAATTAGGCACTCTGACAATTGCCATCATGATGTCTTGTTGTTCGATACTTGGGGATGGAAGGAGCTCTACCAAGATCGTTCCCAAGAGATCAACATCTTCAGTAGTGGATAGGTGAGCGAAGGCATCAGCGTGCACATTTTGAGCTCGCGGTACTTGATTAATCTTGTATTGCAAGAAGGAGCTTAACAACTCTTGGTCCTTTTGGAGATAGTTCACCATCTTTGGCCCTCGAGCTTGGTATTCACCTTTCACCTGGTAGACGATGAGTTACAAGTTACTAAAAATCTTTAATCTTTCGGCTATCACCTCTCTGGCTAATCGCAAACCGGCCAATAAGGCCTCATACTTAGCTTTATTATTAGTGGCTTGAAAGCCAAATCTTAGAGCGTAAAAGACTTTGTGTCCTTCCGGACTGACGAGAAGCACCCCTGCTCTGGCCTTTTTGTCACTGGACGACCTGTCAATGTATAACACCCACCACAGGGCCTTAGGAATTTCTACCTCCTCTTACACGAGCCCTGTGAATTCAATAATGAAGTCAGCCAGTGCTTGTCCCTTGATGGCTGATCTGAGCTTATATTCGATGTCAAATTAGATGAGCTCTATTTCCCATTTCAGCAGTCATCCTAAGGCATCCATCTTCTATAAGACTTGTCTCAGGGGGAATTGTGTGAGGACCCTAATGCTATGGGCTTGAAAGTAAGGTTGCAGCTTTCTCAAGGTGATGACTAGGTAGTAGACGAGCTTTTCCATAGGCGAGTATCTCGTTTTGGCATCCATCAGTCTCTTGCTTACAAAATAAATAGGGAGTTGAGCTCCCCCCTCTTGTCGTGTTAAAGTCACGCTCAAGCCATGCTGGGATACTCCTAAGTATACAGTTAATCTCTCACCCTCTTTTGGTCTAGACAGGAATGGAGCTCGTCTGAGGTATGACTTGAGCTCCTGATAAGTGACCTCGCACTCCAGGGTCCATTCGAACCTTTTCACTCTTTTGAGGACGTCAGAGAAGGGAATGCATTTGTCTATTGCCTTTGAAATGAATCTGCTGAGCACAACGATCTGGTCGTTCAAGCTTTTAACATCCTTTGGATGAGTGGGAGAACACATATCAAGGAGTGCTTTAATTTTCTTTGGGTTCACTTCAATCCCTCTATTACTGATTATGAAACCGAGGAATTTACCTAAGGCCACTTCAAACACACATTTGTGCAAGTTCAGCTTCATCCAATACCTTCTTAGGGTTTGGAGCATCTCTTCTAGGTCGTGGACGTGATCAACGAGCTGTTTGGACTTTACCAACATGTCATCAATGTATACCTCTATGGTCTTGTCGATCTGCTCTCGAAACATTATATTCACTAATCGTTGGTAGGTTGTCCCCACATTTTTAAACCCAAAAGGCATTACCTTATAGTAGTATAACCTGCAATTAGTAATAAATGAGGTATGCACTTTATCCTACGTGGCCATTGGAATTTGATTGTACCCTGAATAGGCATCCATAAAGTTAAGGAGTTCATGCCCTGCCATCACATCTACAAGCTGGCCTATCCTTAGCAAAAGGAAACTATCTTTGGGGTACGCCTGATTAAGGTCAGTAAAATCAATACACATCCTCCACTTCCTATTCTTTTTCTTTACGAGGACGGGATTGGCCACCCAAGTGGGTAATGCACTTCTCGGATGAAATTATTCACCAAGAGCCTATCCACCTCTTCCTTCAGTGCCGCGTAGCGTTCAGCCATCATTGGCCTTCTCTTTTGGCAAATCAGTTTCACCCGGGGATTGATATTCAATCTGTGTGACATTACATTCGGATCGATGCCCACCATGTCTTCATGATTCTAGGTGGAGATGCCCATATTTACCTTGAAAAATCCTATCAGTTGCACTTTCACATTGGGTGGTAGGCATTTCCCCAACTTGAGGCATCTTTCTCCATCTGCCTCACTTACTCGCACATCCTCAAGCTCTTCAACTGGTCCAATGGCTCACTCAGCATCCACCTCTCAAGGGTCGAGGTTGTGGCTAACTCCCTTTATGCTCATTGCTTAGGGTTCTCCCTTAGACACCACATTCACTTTCTTCCCTTGAACGCCAACTTTAACCACGTCTTTGTAGTAGCACTGGGCTACCTGTTGCTCCCCTTGCACACATTCGACTCAATTTGAGGTCAGAAACTTGATGGTCAGTGTCTTAGTTGACATCACCATATCAAAATCATTTATGACGGGTCGCCCCAACACCACATTGTAGGTCGAGGGACAATCTATAATCAAAAAATCTGCCATGATAATCACTTGCTTGTCGAGGTCCCCTAGAGTGAGTGGGAGTCTAATTCATCCCACCAAGAGTATCCCATCTCCTATGAAACTATAAAGGGGCTCGGGTGAGGGATCCAGCTGACTCGTGCTCATGCCCATCTGGTCAAAGCATCCCTTATACATCACATTCACATAGCTCCCAGTATCAATCATTATCCTTCTCACCTCAGCATTGCCAATCTTTTCTCGGATGACAATCGCATCATTGTGAGAATAATGAATTCCTTGTGTGTCCTCCTTTGAGAATGAGATGTTGTCTGAAGCTATTTTGGCCTTATTGGTGAGCCTTTCACATTCCATATGACTTACAAGAAGAACATGGCCCGCCACTCACACAAAGCGGTTGTGTGATCGGTTCGAGGTGCCCACGATGTGAGGTCCACCATGTATGGTGAAGATGGTCCTCATGGAGGGTGATTCCTCATGCTCTGGAGTTTGGTGACGCTATAGGGCAGGCTGTTAGGGATGTGGGGGTCGCTACCCTGGGGATCTCACCACATAGTCTCTTAAGTGGCCTCTTTTAATGAAGTCTTCAATGGCATCCTTTAACGACCAGCAATCTAAAGTGTTGTGCCCGATTTCACTGTGTTAGGCATAGAATTTGTTGCGATTCCTCTTCTCAATAGGTACCCTCAAGGACTTGGGCCTGTCAAAATCTTCATTGTCCCTCTCGGTTGCATAGATCCTATTTGGAGTATCTGACAAGACGGTATAGGTATCATAGCAACCTCGAGGTTGAAATTATTCATTTCAAGCCTTCTTTGTGGTTTGCCTTCCAGAGCCCCTTTTTCGGCCTTCTTTATTGATCTTGCCTCCATTTCTCTTCTTACCTCGGTTGGAGGTGCTTGCCTCCTTCTTCTTATTCGACTTCTTCAGATCGAAGGTTTCTTCCCATTGGATCTCCTTGGCATCCTATTCATAGAACTCACCCAGGCTCTTGATGGGGGACTTGTATATGTCCTCATATAGTTTCCCATCCTTTCGGAATCTGACTGAGATTGTCGTGAGGACACTTTCATCTGACAGGTTTTCTACATGTCTAACCTCATGCCAAAACCTAGTGATATAGTCCTTAAGCGACTCATCTTTCCGCTAGAAGACCATTGCTAAGTGGCAGGATGAGGCAAGCTACTTCTTTAAGGCCCTATACTAATTGAGGAATTTCTCTTGGCTTTCCTCCTATCTCCTTATGTTATGAGCTAGGAGACTTCTGAACCACATTTGCGACACCTCTCCAAGCATGGCGGGGAAGACTTGGCACTTCACCAGCAGATTGGAAGTTTACAGGTCCATTTGGACATTAAAAGTGTCCGAATGGTTGTAGGGATCGTTGTCCCCTTTATAGAGGGGAATGTTCAAAATTTTAAATCTATGAGGAAGGGGCTCCATCTCAATTTGGCTAAAGAGTGGAGTTCTCTCCTCATGGGATTCTTGATTCCCTTGGGATGTAGAGTTCTTTTCCAACTGCTCTATCTTTTGTAGTAGTTCTTCGACCATTGGATCTCGGGACTTAGACCGGTGACTAGAAGTTCATTGGCTTCTTTCGTCTCGCTCGCTAAGAGAGTGGCAGTTAGAGGTTCTATGCTCCCTGTTGCACTCACAACTGGATGAATCATGGTCTATGTCTTGTTCACGATCAGTCTCATGTGAGCTTTCATCTTAGTGCAAGCTTTCACCTTGTTGGTCATCTCCCTTGTCCTTTCTAACTTGGTTGACTTCAAACCTTAATCGTGAGTTAGATGAGTGGAGCGAACCGACTCGATGACGATCGATCCTAGCTTGTTCTTCATGGTGATGCCCTGACTAATGATATCCACCCTCGGGTGTGACAACTTCACCCTACCTAGGTGCTCCTTGGGTGTGCACCTTGGCCAATGCTCTGATCATATCAACCAGTTCTTTCATGGTATTCTCAAGTGCTTCCTAATGTCGGTCAAGTGGTTCTTGGCGTTGTTGTGCAATTTGAGCTTCATCAGTTTTGGGAGCCACGAACTACTACAGAATGAAGGAGGTTATGCCGGCATTAGCACCTACCGTAGTGGTAGCTATGTTTTGCTGCGGTGTCTGACCTTTAAGTTGGCCAATAGGGATTTCTATACTCTTGGTGGCTTTTCCTCTCACTATTGTGCTTAAAGCAGCTTAAGATAGCTTATCAAAGATAAAAGATGAAGAGTATGCAGTGAGGGCCCTCCTTCTAATGCCAAAATGTTGACACCAAATTCGGTCAACAGGTTTAAGTTCAATATCACCCTTAACTGCAAGATGAATATGCAAGAAAGTAGAAAAGAAAGATAATGGAAGAGAAGAAAGACAGCAAACACCAGAAGTTTTATTGTGGTTCGGCTAAAGCCAAGTTGGCCTTTTTGTCCATGGTAGTTTTAATTATTAGCTAACAGTTGTTTTTTGGATACAATGGAAGTGCTCTCTCATAGTGTATAGTGTTCTCTCTTTATTCCAACAGAGTTTCTGTATCCAAATTCTTCCTCTCCTTTTATAATGGCCACCCCTTCCTATTTATAGAAGGGAGAGGGCAACAAATGTAATTTTACAAGTAGCAGAATGATTATTTTCGCCTCTCTGGGCATTTAATGCTTGGCATTAGGTAATTAATGCTAGGCAAATCATTGTCAGACTTCCGGGGGCTGATGTGTTAGTTTAGAGGATGATCTGTTAGTTGGAGACATGTGCCTTGGATTGCAGATATCTGGCTCGTTAATCTCATGACCTGACGTTGTGCTAGTGTATAAGCTGGAGGCTTTGGCTGGCCTCACTATACTCGCTTAGTCATTCTCCTTGTGGTTAGTTAGGATGGTAGTCTTCTCGTTGACGGGTTGAGAGCCTTCTCAATGACCTACGCCCCCTGCAATGACATCGCTCGATGTCTTCAACTTGCACTCGATAGCTTGGCATCCTTGCTGGGTGATCTCGATCCCCAATTTGAGCCTCCACCCAGTTAGTTGTGCCTCTTACTAGACTTTGACCGGCCCAAATCGTGCTTTTCAAAAAATACCGATAATAAGTAAGTATTCTAAGACAAATCCGTGGGTCCTTTGAAGATTATCCTTGCTCCACTGCCTTTACCATTTGATGAGCTATCAATGTATAGCATCCATGTTAAATTGTCTAACCTGGGCTTATCTGTTTTGGCTAGCTTAACCATAAAATCTGTCAAAGTCTATGCCTTAACTATCTTCCTTACTTCATAAATGAGTTCGTATTTGGATAGCTCTACTGACCAAGTGACCAATCATCCTACTAAGTTAAGCTTTTGCAAAACTTGTCATACTAGAGCATCTGTTCAGATGACAATTTCATGGCTCAAAAAGTAAGGCTTTAACTTTTGAGATGTTGTTAACAAAGCAAAGGCCAACTTCTCTATTTTCTGATATCGTACTTTGAGGTCATGCAACATGTAACTTGTAAAGTATACAGACTTCTGCTCTTTTTTAGTTTCCCAGATAAGTAATAAACTTACCTTTTCTGCTACTCTTGCTAAGTATCTGTACAATGTTTCCCCTAGCTCTAGCCAAGTTAGTATGGGTGGCATGGCTAGATATTTCTTTAATTCTAAAATATGTTTATTGACTAACCTAAACATAAAGTGTGCTAGAGCCATAATCCTCCCATTAAGCATCTATGCCTCTTTTACTGTTGCTGGGTTTTTATATTGATTATGGCCTGACACTTGGAAAGGTTAGCCTTAATGCCTCACTCTCTGATTATGAATACCAGGAATTTGTCAGCCCTTACTTTGAATGCACACTTTTTCAGATTTAGCCTTATATGGAACTTTATCAAAGTCTCAAATGTTTCCCTTAAATTCTGTCAATGCTGCTCCAAATTCCTCAACTTAATAATCATGTCATCCACATAAACCTCTATGTTTCTCCCAATCTGATCTATAAAAACTTTATTCAACATTCTCTAGTAAGTTATCCCTACATTTTTTTAAGCTAAACAACATGATTTTATAATAGAACATTCCTTGGTTAGTTATGAAAGTCATTTTGCTCTCATTTTCAGGATGCATCCTCAATTGATTGTACTCCAAAAATGCATCCTCAAAGCTTAAAATCTCAAAACTAACTTATCAATAGATACGAATCCTTAGGGTAAGCTTTGTTAAGATCAGTGAAGTCCATACACATTCACCATCCTCTTATAGCCTTTTTTACTAGGACCACATTTGCCAACTAGATAATGTATGGGACTTTCCTACTGAACCCTGTATTCAAAAGTTTGTCCACCTTTTCCTTTATCACCTTCTATTACTTTAGCCTATAATTTCTTCTCTTCTATTGAATAGGTTTTATGCTCAGGTCGATTGAAAGCCTATGACAAGCCGCCCCTGGATCAATCCCCAGCATGTTGGCTAGTGAAGGATTTGTACGGTCCAAGAGGGAGAGAATTTCAAAAAAATTTCAAAGAAAAACACCCATGGCCAAACAAACCCACTCTAGGATCTCATTGGATTGAGGCCCAATGTATCACATACATCAAATAAAGAGCAAGAGTAAGCTAAACTAACCTTTAATCCAGCTCCAAATGCAGCGAAAAGTGTTGAATCTTCCAGTCACCAAGCAACCCAAGTGTGTTGCCTCTACCGAAGATCCACACCGGAGAAGATCTCAGATGGCCTCCTCGGCTTCACCACTTGTGCTAGCAAGTCTCTGGAAGCTGAAAGGACCAAGAAGAAGCTGAAAAGCCCGCCGAAACACCATCGGCCTTCTTCCCTTTCTGTTCAGCCCATACCCGAACCAAGAGAACCTTTCTCCTTCTTTGAAATGGAACCTTTCCAGCAAATCCAAGGGAAGAACATTGAGAGCACGCCGAAACCATTCCGGCCTTCCTCTTCCAGTTCAGCTTCGTTGAACCTGCCAAGGTGGACAGCTCTCCCTCGGCCTCTCTCCTCTCCCCTTCGTCTGCGACCTAGCTCAGTTGTGAAGTGGCCAAACCATTCAGCCCCAATTGGGAAAGAAGAAGAGACGCCAAAACGGCGTCGTTTTATCCAAGCCATTAAGGCCCAAAACGACGTCGTTTCAGGGGTATAGGAAAAATAATTTTTCCTAATTACAAAATAGCCCCTCAAGTTCTATTGAACTTCAATTCGGCCCCAAGCAATTTCATCGAATTACAATTTGGTCCCTGAACATCAAATATGTCCAAACTTTGGCCATATCATTCCCCATTATGCGTGTGACCTAGTAGGCCCCTGAAATATTAGCAAAAGTTCAAAATACCCTTCAAACCCTTTGAAGGCATATGAAATTAATCCAATTAATGTCCTGATCAATTTCTCCAAATTAATCATCCATGGACTTTAAGCTATAAGCGGACTCTAGCAAGCCATTATAGCTACCCAATTTTT
>JANHAO010008028.1:0-19638 GCA_026873985.1 Saraca asoca | reverse complement strand
AGGAAGCATTGAACTCAAGTTTAGCTAGTTTCCTTAGCTGGTTGGTGTGTGTTTTTGTTAGTTTAGTTTCTGTTTTAGTGTAGTTGGCTTAGGATTTAATTCTGCCAAACCCACCCCCCAATTTAGCTCCTAATGTCATTGATAACATCATCCTAACATGGTCCTTAGGTTCGACTTGGGTTACCTATGCTACAAGTTAGTTTAGGTAGCTTCAGTTTATAAATTTCTAATTTGGCATCCTTGACAAGCTGGCATCATACTCATCAATAGTGGGTAGCTTAATGTTCACTATGGTTTGCACAAGACTGGACATTGCACAAGCAGTGAGAGCAATTAGTCAATACATGGCAAATCCTGGTAAAGAGCATTGGAATACTGTGAAGAGGATCCTGAGATATGTTAAGGGTGATCTTGACAAAAGTAAATCAACCATAGGTTATGTGTTTACTCTTGCTGGAGGAGTTGTGAGCTGGGTTTCAAAATTGCAATCTATTGTGGCTACTTCTACGATAAAGGCAGAATACATTACAGCTGCATAAGCTAGCAAAGAGGCAATTTGGTTGCAAATGCCACTGGAAGAGCTTGGACACAAACAAGAGAAGATTTCTCTATTTTGTGATAGTCAGAGTGCTTTGCACTTGGCAAAGAATCCAGCATTTCACTCGAGGACAAAACACATGCAAGTTCAATATCATTTTGTTCGTGAAAAAGTGGAAGAGGGAAGTATGGATATACAAAAAATCTATACTAGAGATAACTTTGCAGATATGTTAACAAAACTGATCAACAAAGACAAAATTATTTGGTGTTAATCATCTGTTGGCCTTGCAAAAATGTAAGCGACTTGAAAATGACAAATGTAGAAAGAATGGAAGAGTTACAATAAAAGTGACTTTAAGTGGGAGATTATCAAACAATAAAGCCACTTTTGTTGACTTAAGTCAGTTAAAACTTTTGGCTAAGAAGCATTTGCTTCTTTATTAAGAAATGGAAAAGTCAAATTTGGTTGCTTCATTAATTGAAGCTGGTAGAAATATAGCTGTCATAATAGCTATCTTACATCTTGATGGTCGTAATATGTGTGGTGGTAAATTTGGTGTTCACATGCAAATAAGCGGCCTTATGTTACCTATATATATGTGTGTTAACAAATGTAATCCCCATCTTTGTGTGTGTAAGAGTGTCATCCCAGTGTGAGAGAAATAGTTGTAATCCATTTTGTCATAGTGATCCTTCTACAAATTGCCTATCATTTGTGTTTTGTTTAATTGTGAAAATTTTCCACACAAAATTCTCATTATCATACTTTCAACTTCAGTTACAATTCAATGCCCAGTACCATGTCTTAACAAGCAAGACTTACCATAATGCTTGCAAAAATCAGCTATTTAAATTTGTACCAAACCCACATGACTCTCCTATCTTTTATTATTATTATTTTCTCTTTTGATTTATATTTTTTATTTTGAAATATTTATTTTAAGATTAAAAAAAAAGATATTCCAATAATAAGGACACTTAATTTCTTAAATATCAAATTCTCGTTAAGAAAAACCTGTAATCAATAGTATATCATCAAATCTTATTGTGTGATCATGCCTATCTGACATAGACTTACACAATACAGATAAAATCATTATAATGACATTGGCATAATGAAATACTAAACTACACAAGTTACATATTAATCGGATGAGAAAAACAAAAATATTTTAATATCACATAGATTTATACTATTAATGGTAACTAGATCTTCATCCTCTTGTGTCATGGGCCAGTAACTCTCTAGCTGAAATCACATAGAATATGTTACAAATTTTTGGCTAACATGCCAATATTCTAATAAATTTGAACTACATTTGGATAGATGATTAGGCCATGAAGGATTTTGTCGCCTATATAACCAAAATCCCTTGTGCAATATATCCGCAAGCCAACATGAGCGTTTAGTTGAAGCATTAGTGCATATCAAATTTAAAAGAATATGCCACACTAAAAACTTTTAGTGTATATCGAGAAAACACTATTTTAAATAAATAAGAAGAATGACAACTCCATTTTATTAATATATGTCTCATTACATAATTTTGAGTGTATAGGGGAAGTATCTCTAAGCTCCACATTTTGATCTCTAACTTGAGGCATAGTACCCATCTAATCATTGGATGCACCCTCTTTAAAGAGCAATAAGTTAAAGTCCTACTAGCAAGAATAAACATACTTTTTCTGAGTTGACATAAGGATTTTTCTTCTAACTCCTAAATGTTCTAATATACCATCTCATATGGACACGAAGAAAAAAATGCAAGAATTATAACCATGTACTTATCTATTCGTATTGGACAAGTGATCAATACTAAAAAGAAACAAATACCTCCAAAATAGGAAAATTTCAAAAAAATAATCTACAAATGTATTTGCTCCCAAATTCACACCACAAAGCCTCCTCTTTATGCTTGATTTTTACATCAAATTTCACCCAAAATCAAGCATGTATGCTTATCGAATTAATTCAGAAGATCGACTTGTAACATTTTGACAACCTGACATATCAGATCATAGAAAACTATTATGTTGATTTTCCATGTTCCTAAATTTATAACTAACTACTTCCTTTTTGCATTTTGAGTCTTGTCACCATATTTTTTGATCTTGTCTACACTATCCAGATTATTTGATTTATTATTCTTCGTTCGAACAATTCTGGGTTCCCTCTATTCATCACTGACCATCACCCCATCAGTAAACTTGTGTTTAAAAAACCCAAGTGAATTTACATGACAGGAACTTCTACTTATGCTTCCAATAAGGGACAAATAGACATCAGGACCTTCATTTATGTAAGATTGGATATCATCATTCTGGTCATCATCCAAGCTGCGCAAGATATCACTATGTCCTTCAAAACAATGACGTGGATCGCTTCAGCATAAACGTATGATAGTCTTTTTTCATCACAAACTTTTTGTATAATGATTTCTTTAAATAATCTTTCATTTTTATTGGTTACAAGTTATCACTTATCACACAAATTCTTCAAAAAGAATGTTGAGGAACACCCAGATTCACTCTTAACTTCTACATCCTCACTATCCTCATTGTCTGAATATATAGAAAATATTTCTCCTTGAGTTAGTGAACGTGCTGCAGCCCTTAATCTGGCAATTAAATCTGTATCAGCAATATGCCTTTTTTTCGAAAGCTCTCGAACAACATCCTCAAGATCCTTCACCTGATTTGTACACACAAATGCAAATGGGTGCAGAGAATAAAACACAAATATACTCACTACAAAAAGTTCTTCCCCCTAAGAATACACAAAGAAACACTGCCATACCTGACAGTGTAAATCATAATTTCTGTTGGTTGGGTCTGGCTTCAATGCCTCTGTTGGTCTTATACTCTAAGTGAGATGATTTTGATAAAAAAAAATATATATTTTTATGAATTTAATTTTTCGTGATTACTTGATATAATATTGTCAAATTGGGAGAAACTCCCTATATGATGCCATAATCGAACGTTTGATTCAAAAACTAGTGCAATTATAGTTGAAATCCAAATCTGAGAAGAAAAATCATAAAATGAATATGAAAACCCTAGAAATATAAAAAAAATAGCTTCTGCTGAGAAATAAAATTGGAAAAAGGGATAAAGTATACTAGAAGAAGAAATAGAAAGACGATGGTTGAATTAAACTTCAGCAGAGAATGAGGCACCTCGGTTAGCCTACAAGACAAATCATGGTTCAACAATTTCGAGTGGTTGCCGTTATAGATTGAGTTGTTGCTGGTAACGTCATCACAGATCACCATCATGCTTCCTCTCGCACGTTGTTATCTCATTTCCTTCATCATCTTTGGTTCACACATGGATTGCGATTCAATATTGCTAGGTAAGGTAAAAATGGCAATCTTTGAGAAGCAGACTGCAACTTTCCTAAAATTTGGACTAGTAACAAGAAATTGTACATGAATTTCAAAATCTAACATCTTACCCCTAAAGTTTTAGAAAAAGTAAAATCATTTATGTAACTGTTAAAACTGATAAATGTAATGCATATGAGCCACTCATGACCTACAAGTTGACCTTTAGTCTTCATTTTTTCCACATTAAAACATCATACACAAATTTTATGTTAGAATTCTTGAAGAAAATTAAAGAGGATCAAAGATTTTGATATTTGAAATTGCTTCTAAGATTTAAGATAAAGTTTTTTAATTTTACTAAACTGAATTTGTATCACCTTATATATTTAGTAAAATTTTGTTCTTTTTCTTCTTAATATATATTGGTTTTGCAAATAATACAAGACCTTTCTAATTTTTGTTTGATGCATTTGTTGAACTTGCATTTTACATATAAGTCAAATTTTTTTATTTGCAGTTGAAATATGATTAGGTTTTTTGTGTTTGATGAAAATGTAAGAGGATTTCATTTTTTTTTCTTCTTAAAATAGAGTATAAACAAAGGCACTCATACCATTTTACTAGAAAAAGTGAAAAAAAAAATTTTCGATTCATTTGGTTCTAAATGATGACTTTTATCTTGCAACATGGTAAAATGGAGAGGAAAAAAAAATAGGACCAGGGTCACAAGCAGCTCACGTGCACCACTCCCCGTTAGTTTATAACAACAATATAGATGATTTCAATTTTTCTAAAAGTTGAAGGGATAATATGTAGGATTTTGAAATTTATGTATTATTTTTGTCATCCATCCAAACTTCATAAGGTAATTTGTATTTTCCCCTTCAAAATTTAATATTCATAGATCATTTTAAATTCAAATCCATTTCTACACATAAAGGTGTTCATATAAAGAAAATATAAAACCATCATTTGAAACTCTTACTTACAATTCATTAAGTTACATAAACTTGTTTTCTAACATATTAGTAAACAAAATAGTTGTAAGCATAAAAAAATTAAAATATACATATGAACATTCATGATAAAATAATTTTAAATAAAATTATCACAAAAATACAAATATGGAAATAAACATTTTCAAGGATATAAAAATATATCATGATTGCAAGTTAGAGTAGGATTATCTACTAACCTTAAACAGTTTCAAACTAGTTTTTGTTCTCAAGACCAAGCTAAGAGCAAACCTAAGCTTTTTCTAAATTACTCTCCTTAGTCACTCAAGCCAAACGTAGAATAGTTGGTGTGCAATATAAACATGGATGTGGATCTCCTAAATTTCTCAAAGAAAGTGATAGAATATATTTAAAAGAGATGAGATGCAATTTTTCATTCTGAACTCTATATTTTTCATTAGGATTCACCATTTTAATATGAAAAAAGTATCTGCATCAATCTCTCTTCTAAATTTAAACTGTAAATTTCTTTAAGAAATTTGGGGAATCCAAATCTTATAAACAAATAATATTCAATGATTTATGCATAACAAAGAATGCTCCAATCAACCTCTCCTACAAATTAATTTTATCGTAGGATAGAATAAAGCCATCAAAAGGCAAAAATGCTTAAAAATTTCAATTTAAACAATGATATAATAGAAGCCATGTTTAAAAGCAACTACTAACCATCCCTCTTCTAAAAATCACTCATAACGTCTCATCCAACATTAAAACAACTTGGAGCAAAATTGGAACCATTAGGTACTTGAATGTTTACCTTAGAATGAGTTGGACCAGCCTATGCTTTAGAAAACTAGAAACAAGCCAAATTGCTAGAATCAGCATACTATTGTAGTGATTGGGGCTAACTTACCTTGCTTGTCTATTGTTTATGGGTCAAAGGCCAGTAATTTTCTAGTCAAAACCATGCGATGCATGTTGTCAACTCTTGGCCAACAAGCCAGCTTTCCAATAAATTTGAGCCACACGTAGATAGATAAATAGGATATTATGAATTTTGTCACTTATACAATCAAAATCTTATGCGTAGCATGTTTGTAGGCAAACATGAGCATTTAGTCAAAGCATTTGTGCATATTGAGTCTCAAAGAACATGCCACACAAGAAGCCTTTAGTGCACATCAAGTAGGGATTTTTTAAATAAGAAGAGGGACAAATCCATTTTATTAATATATGCCTCATTACATAGTTTTAAGTGTGTAGGAGAAATGTCTAAGCCACCGCACTTTAATCGCTAGCCCATGCCATAACATCCACTTGGGTCACAAAATGCGGTCCCTAAAGAGCATTTTAAGCCAAAGCCCTAATGGCACAAGTAGATATACTTTTTTGAAATTAACATAAGGCATTTTCTCCTAACTTGAAAGGGTTTTAATGCACCATCTCATATGGATGCGAAGATAATAATGCAAGGATTGTAATTATGTACTTTTCTACTTGCACTAGAATGACACAAATACCCTAAAAGGAAAAAATACAAAAAAAAAAATAATACACAAGTGCATTTGCTCCCAAATTCATACCATAAGGGCCTCCTCTTCATATTTGATTTTCTTGCTAAGTTTCATCCAAAATTGCGCATGTTTGCTTGCAAAATTAGTTCAAAAGGCCAATTTGTGACATTCTCTCCCACTTCAAATGTTAATTGCCTCATTGACGCCTTAATCTGACTTAGCTTCCATGAAGGCTTTTCCCATTGAGTGCTAGCTTTTTGAATTTTCATGTGGATCTCTAGCTTACTCTGCTTGAGCTTTTCTTTTAATCATTTTATGCTTGTCTCTATGAGCTAACATTATTCGAGAGTCTTTGATGAATGACACCCTCAACCTAGTATAGCTTTCAGGATAGTCATTAGTTTACTACTCTTCAGCTCCTCCCTTAACTTCTACTTGGCTTTATCTTCTTGAACTCACACCATTAAGCATTTTCTTCCTCTACAATCTTTGGGTAGTTGTTTGAGCAACTTTGGTTCTTAGGTAATGCTACCTCCACAGACTTTATTATTTACCTCTATATTCATTATCCTAACACAAACTCACATGCCTCTACCTCCACAGGTCTCCAGTTTGTCACCTTTTTAACTTCTCATGTCCCACTATCTGTCCAACATTTAGGTTATTGCCTCTCCAATTAGTGTTTGCCTCACTACCTCTGCAACTTGCAATACACTATCCCTTGACAACTCTTAATTCACTACCTCTATAGTTTATATGTGTGTTACCTCAATAGCTTGTGTGCTTGCTTGGTATTTTAGATGTCTATTGATAGATAGCCCCATATTAATGTCTCATTCCATCGATGTGAGAGATGCAAGTCTCATGTCTTGTTCATGCACAAGTCTATTCCTAGCTGACAAAATACAATTTGCTTGCAAGTCTCATTTCTTGCTCACAAGTCTACTCATATTGAGTGTGATCAATTCATTATACTTTGTCATGTTACTTTCACATTTGACTAGATCCTCTTAACCTTCATTGAATTGACACCTTTGTGGTATCTCAACCATCACAGTCTTTTTTGGAGTTAATATTATCTAGATCTTGGCATCATGAACCCTTCTAGGTTTGTACACTCAAGTGTTAACATTTTGAAGTTGATACAATGTTGTATCTTAGCCCTCACAACCATTCCTATGAAGATTAGTGCATTATCTCAGCACTTCTTAAGTGATATCTTTCGATGTCTAAGGCCTTTTAGCTTAGTTTGAGTGCATCACCTTGATGACTTATTCTTCGAGCACATCCTCTTAATGGCTCCCCCACGTCAATGACTTGATGGGGGTTAACCAGAAAGTATCCTCCACTCTAGCTTGAGCTTCATCTTATGCATGAGCAATTATAAATCTTATGGTCATTATCACAAAGTTTGTCTTATAACTATATAGTGTTAGACTCGTTAGCCTTGAGTCATTGTTATTACTTTGCCACATGGCTATATAGCTCTAACTTACTACATTGAGTATCATTGCCACTTTTCATGTGGCTATGATGTGCTAGCTCTTCTAGCATATCATCTTGAATCTTATGGATAAGTGTTATAGCTCACTTATTACACCTATGCGATAGTGCATAGTTAATCCCTCCTAAACCATCTCTTTTCCCTTTGGGTTTACTCCTTCGAGTAAGATTCATGCCTTCTAATACAATTTTAGACTTTTCTAATAAGATTAGTTCTCTCAACACATCAAAAGAGATGCATCATCCCATAGGATGTGTTAACTATTTGTTGTGGCCATGCTTTCTAGCAAGATCATGGCTTCACCTTTTAGGCTTCGCTAACAGTTAATATATCCCTCATAGAAATGGTCAAGTCTTTTTGACATGACCAAGGCTTCACATGAGGTCTCCTCTGGCTAGATAAGCTGTCAATTTACTTACTTTCTTGGGCCAATTCATTCATCCTCTTGAGTGTGGAAAATGTTAGAAAAAAAGAGAGAAAGGAGAAAAAATAAAAAAGTAGAAAATAGTGTAAAAAATGTCTATTAACTTACAATTATTTAAGTTTCAAAGAATATCATTAGTTCCCATAAATTAATACATAAATAAACATAAGTTTTTAGATTGTTTGTGATTAAAATCAATATATTAATAATAATACTCATTATTTAACTTAAGTAATTAAAACAATATTTTTAAGTGCTTAAATTTGATCTACTATCAACGCAAAACATTTTACACTATCACTAAATAGAAATATGTCACGTGTTGATGGCAAATTTTGATTTCGCCTAAATCCAGCTAACGGAAGAGGTTCTTTTGAGACCCAAACTGTTTCTCGGTTGTTGAGGTGGTGAGTGGTAAGAGTGGTGGGAGGAAGAAGAAAAAGGGTTTAAACACGAAAGTTTAATGTGGCTTGGCTAAATCCGAGTGGCACCAGACCTTACATCCATGGAGATGTTTTATTAATCTGAAGGGGGTTTTTTATAGAGCTTTGACTATAATTTCCAACCTCTTAGAGTTTCTGCTAATATTTTCTTATATCCCTCTTTACAATAGTTTTAGCCCATATTTATAGAAGCATGGAAGGGTACAAATGGAATTAAATAAACTGTACATCTATTATATCAAACATTAAATGTACAAGACTACCTAGAGCATTGTAAACTAGCTTCTGCAAGTTGCTTTCTTTATGTGGGACCCGATGGTTGTATTTTGCAAAATGGTGGTGCAAGTTGCCTATTGGCCTTATGCTCGACCTAAGCAGGCCTCTAGCTAGGTAAGACTTTATTCTAGTGAGTTGGAGCTCATATGCTGAGGTTGCTATTGATTCATGATCTCAAGCTCGTTCAGTCAGCGAGCTCGGATCTTTTAACAAGCTGGGGCTCCTTGTGCATTGACCTCATGGTCTATGGTGCTTATTTCTCCCACCAGATTTGGCTTCATTTGGGCTTTTGCCAGCCCACCCTGTAGTGTCAGATTCTACTGATAACATTGGCTCCCCAACTCTCAGTTTGCTTCGCGAACTAGGAGTTATGCTTCTACTAGTAAAAGTTTGTTCTGCTATGATATCCTATAACTCTGGTCTCCATCTTGTGCATTCATTTCCCTTTGCAAGGCACAAATTTTGTGAGCTGAGGCCTTATGAAATTCAGAAGGCTGCATGGAAAAATTTCTACTGTTAGATCCTTATTCAGCTTATTTCTTGCTTATAAAACCAGAAGACTTCTTTAATTTTACTTATAGGCAACTATGCAATCAAAGTCTTTTGGGTTAGCTTGCTATTTTGTTTTTCCAAATAGTACACGTTTTGTGGCCATTAGTGCACCAACATCATTTTCTTTTGAATCATTAAATAAGAGTGGTTAGCATTTCCTTTCGAACTTTTTGGTATGATCAAGCTGAGCTTATTTAAAGCATGGGGAGTCCTCTTCTTCCTTCAGAGAGTGATCAAATGGAAGTTTCAGATAAGCCTCCTGATTTCCTGACATTCTGCCTTTCAGGTGAAGCATGTATGGTCTGCTGCAAAAGAAGCTTCAAAGATAACACTTCTTTAGTAATATGGAGAAATCTCATATGGATCTTAGGTTATGTCCTCATGGTTGTGAGGTTTCTCCTTTTCAACCATTCCGGTGGGCTTTTCTGGACTTCTTGGTTTTTAAGATGAAACTAAGAAGGAGCTTGTTGCTGAGAAAAAGGCCAGAAGAACAAAATTGGGACTTAAGCAAGCTCGTGAGTTTCCAATCGGTAGGGGTTTGTCTCTCAATGGTTAGCCTTCTGATTGGTGGGAGCTTTTCCCTTGTGTGGCAATCTTTCTTCCAAAAGAAACTAGCTATAGCTTTTTCTTACTTGTATTTTGACTCTTTCTGATGTAAATGTACCTCGCTGAGGCTTTTTAATGAATAAAATTTCCTTCTTTTTTCTTTAAGTATTTGGCTATCATCCTGTAACTCTCAGATGATAAACATTAATTCTGCCAATAAAAACAACTGAATAGCCAATTGGTAATGCTTATTAATTAAGAAATAAGCTTGGGCTAAGTATATTGAATGTGAGCAATATATGAGTAGGTCACATGGCACTAAGGCATCCGGTCGCATGAAAGCTATGAGATTTAGGTCACATGAGAGCTGTAAAATTTAGGTCATATGAGAGCTACAAAATTTAGGGTCACATGCATACAGTGGCTAAGAAAGTGGCTCGTATGTATAAACTTCAAGTTACACACATGCGATGGCTAAGAAAGTTGCTCGCATGTATGGTAAGATTGTTGCATGCGTGCGATGGCTAAGAAAGTGGCTTGCATGCATGAGCTTTAAGTTGCACAAATGCAGTGGCTAAGAAAGTTGCTCCCATGTATGTTAAGATTGTTGCATGCATGTAGTGGCTAAGAAAGTGGCTCACATGTATAAGCTTCAAGTTACACACATGTGGTGGCTAAGAAAGTTACTCACATGTATGGTAAGATTATTGCATGTATGCAATGGCTAAGGAAGTGGCTGGCATGCATGAGCTTCAAGTTGCACATATACAATGGCTAAGAAAGTTGTTTGCATGTATGGTAAGATTGTTGCGTGCATGCAATGGCTAAGAAAGTGGCTCGCATGCCTAAGCTTCAAGTTGTACACATGTTGTGGCTAAGAAAGTTGCTCACATGTATGGTAAGATTACTACATGTATGTGATGGCTAAGAAAGTGGCTTGCATGGACGAGCTTCAAGTTACACACATGTGGTGGCTAAGAAAGTTGCTCGCATGTATAGTAAGATTGTTGTGTGCATGCAGTGGCTAAGAAAGTGGCTCGTATGCCTGGGCTTCAAGTTGCATAATTTTTCTTGGAGGGATGGCAAACTCAGTTTTCAAGAGCTAGATAATAAGTTGACATTTTTCAAAAAATTTACACCAATCCAACGAACATAGGACTTAGACTACTTTTTAATACCATGTTGCAGAATCAAAATATAGTTCTCACCATAGCTGATGACTCATGCTCAGGGCCCCGCTGAGGGTAGGGCAGCTATTATGTTGTAGGCTGCAATACGTACTCCCTCAAGCACCCTCTCTTAATCAGATCCTCAATGGCATCTCTAAGAGTTCGGTAATCCAAAGTGTTATGCCCCACTTCGTTATGGTATGCACAAAATTTATTTGTATTTCTACCTACACATGGAGTCTGCAAGGGAGCAATAGTCCAGAAGTCCTCTCTACTCCTTTCTGTCACATAAATCCTATTAGAAGTATCTGATAAGACACAATAGTGCTCATGGTGAGCCAATTGTTGAGGTCACTCAATCTTGGCCCTTTTCATGAACTGGGGGTTAGAGTCGCTCTTTGCATTCTCACAACTATTTGTTGTCTTATTTTGGCCTGGGGTGCCCAGTTCAAACTTTTTCGCACCAAAAATCTCCTCCTACCTGATTTGTTTGGTAGCTTGATCGTAGAACTCTCCCAGGTCTACTACTGAGGACTTGTATATACTCTTATACAACTTGCCATCTTTGTGAAGACTAGAAAATATTATCGTCAAAATGCTCTTGTCGGATAGGCTCTCCACATTGTCAATCTCACACCTAAACCAAGCAATGTAGACTTTCAAAGACTTATCTTTGTGCTAAAAGATCATGGCAAGGTGATAGGGGCACAAGCTACCTCTTTAGCACCCTGTAGTGGCTAAGAAATCTTTGCTGACATTCCTTCCAGTTGTTAATACTACAAACTAGGAGGTTCCTGAACTAAGCTCGGGGGGCATATCCAGTGTGATGGGAAAGACATGACATTTGATCAGAGCATTACTTGTTCGAAGATCCATTTGATCATTAAACATGTCGAAGTGATTACATGGGTCATTGTCTCCATTGTACAATAAGAAGGTAGGAATTTTAAGCTTCTGAGGGAAGGGCTCCATTTTGATCTTCTTGGAGAAGTGAGTTTGTTCCTTAGCATGGCTCTAATCACCTCGAGCTTGGGGGTGTGCCTCTAGCTATTTCCCCCTTTGGAGCAACTCTTCCACTAATAATGGCAATCCTTCAGATTTCTACCTGGAAGCCTAAAGGCTTCTCACATCCTCCTCATCATGCAGATGATGACCTAAAATGTGCTTGCGACTAGTTCTATTTGAAATTCCTGCTCGTTGCTACTAGGAAACATTTTTGGGTGCAACAACTTTGACCTGCCTTTGCATACTTTGATTCTATGCTTGAGCTAGCATTTGGATTGCTTCGGTCATCCTTCTCATCAAACCTTCAAATGCTTCTTGGCACTGGCACCATGTTTGCACTTCATTGGCCTCAAGGACAATGATAATAGGTTGGCAATGAAACGAGGAGGCCAAACTGTTAGCAGTTCTAGCGATAGAGGAACTTACAGTATGACCTTCCAATCGATGATCAGAGGCACCAAAATTTCTAACAACTTTTCCTCAAGCCATTGTGGCTGTGTAAGAGACAGACCAGGGAAACAAAAACAACCAGAAGACAGATGGGTCCGATTAGGCATGCCAAAATGTTAACGATGGATTTCAGTTTCGTCTAAATCTGGCCAACAGAAGGGGTTCTTTTGGGACCTAAGCTATTTCCTAATTGTTGAGGCGGTGAGTGGTGAAAGATGGTGGGAGGAAGAAGGAGAATGGTTTAAACACAAAAGTTTAATATGGTTTGTCTAAATGCAAGCGGCACGGACCCTACATCCATGGAGATGTTTTATTAATCTAGAGGGGTTTTTTACAGAGCTTTGACTATAATTTCCAGCCTCTCAGAGTTTCTGCTAATATTTTCTTATATCCCTCTTTACAATAGTTTCGGCCCCCCATTTATAGAAGCATAGAAGGGTACAAATAGAATTAAATAAACTATACATCTATTATATCAAACATTAAGTGTACAAGATTACCTAGAGCACTGTAAATTGGCTTCTACAGGTTCCTTTCTTTGTGTGGGGCCTGATGGTTGTATTTTGCAAAATGGCGATGCAAGTTGCCTATTGGCCTTATGCTTGACCTCGGCGAACTTCTAGCTGGGTAAATTGCGTCCTAGCGAGCTTGGGCTCATATGCTGAGCTTGCTACTAGTTTATGATCTCTAGCTCGTTCAGCCAACAAGCCCATATCTTTAATGAACTGGGGCTTCTTGCGCAGCGACCTCGTGGTCAGCCATGCTTGTTTCTCCCACTAGACTTGGCTTCTTTTGGGCTTTTGCCAACCTGCTCTATAATGTCAAATTCTATTGATAACAACATGTCGTTAAAAAGAAGAGTAACTCAAAGTTTTCATTAGTAGTCAGAAAATTTTAACAGTTTTTTAATGATATGACAATAAATAAGTGGATAATAAAGTAAAATTGATTTACACTTATAGTGGATTGAATTTAAATCCTATTAAAGATACTTTTATTAAATCTAAGATCTACTTTAATAAAGTGCCATAAATATGCACAAGTTTTAGATTGTAAATCTTTAAAATTGATATATAATTAGTGTACATTAAATAAGTAGTGTAATAAAAATAGAATATTAAAGATGCTACTATAAATTCTAAAATCCAATTAAATGAGACATCAATAACAGTTAATAACACTTAAGTCCTAATTCTTGTCGTAAAGTAAACAATTGTTTATTTAGTAGTTGAAATATATAATGCCTCAACTATTCAAAACAACCATAATTAATTTTCCTATTATTATTTCCCTTTTCAAAATAGTTACTATAAACCTATAATTTATTTAAGATACATTAAATAATTGATGTAATAAATGAAGTACTATAAATACATTATCATTAATTTTAAAATCTAATTACCCTAAAGTAAACTAAGATGATTATTTAATATCTAAAATAAGCAATGAAGTAAGCTAAGATAATTATTTACTATTTGAAATAAGCTATAAATCATTTCATTTAAAGTCATACTAAATAATTTATTTATTTATTTATTTTTAAAATAGTTAATAGATTAAAACACCAAACGAATATAAATTAGTAAATTCAAATATTTTTTTATCACCAAATAATATTCACTAAAATAATTAAATAGATGAGAACATTAGAAATAGATGTCATGAAAATACAAGTTTTCTGATAAAACCATTTACTAATATCTCGTTCAGATATATATATATATATATATATATTCCATATCTTATACATATATAGATTCAAAATTTTTAAAATAATATAATTTTATAAAAAGAATTTTATGAAAATTATCCAAAAAGAGATTTGGGCATTACACTTCATGTATATGCATGTGTGTATGTTATCAAGTGAGAAATATTACTCTTGTATTAGAGTGAGATGAGTGAATTATAATCATTAGGTCTTGCATTAATGATCAATATTAAAATATAAAGTCATATGATTTTTTTAAATGATTATGTGACTTTCAGTTATGTTTTAATCCTAACCAACAATTGACAAAGAATGAACCTAATGAAAGTGAACAGATTACATAGTTTGCAACACAAAAACTAAGAGACAGAGGGAGGAAGTTCTAGTATAACATAGCTTTAATCACAAGGAACAAATCGCTTATGCTTGCAAGAATCCTTAGGCAAAAAGAAATCACAGATATTTGTTCTGGTGTTCTATGGGCAATGAGGAACCTCTTATAGTACTAGGTAATGGAAAGCTATTCTAATACCAAGTCAAACAGCAACCAACATGATAATTGCTCCAAAATTAGCCCCCATGCACCATTCTCCGAATTCCCAATGTAGTCATATAGGCTAAGCAAACAATCAGCAAAAGGAAATGGAAATGTTAAGGTTTCTAGGAAATAAGCTAGAAATGTCTCTTCTGCTTATATATATATATATAACATTATTTTGGTTCCTCATACATACAATCTTTTTTTAATTTAATTATTATTAAAATTTCATTCTCAATTTAGTCCCTAAACTATTCAATTTCTTTTAATTAAATCCTTATCCCCATCTACCTTAAATATTATTAACTTAAGTAATAACGTGAAAGCTCAAAGTTTGAATTGATACCCTCTTACACTAAATACTTGCATAAATACGTAAATTAAAACAATATTGCAACAAATGATTAAAAAGACACAATTAGAGTAATTATCATCTGATATTTCTTTTAAATTAAACTCATATGGTTAGTTCTGAGTATGAAGGTTGTCTTGCAAGTATTTGATGGTATTACATTAGATTTTAATTGAATCAAATTGAATGTTTTGAGAATTAAATTGAGATTGAAAATGAAATGAGGATTAAAATGAAAAGCGTGCATCTTTGAAGAAGAAAAATAATGTTTTTAGTCATATATATATATATATATGGGTGTATCAAGTGAGAACACCACCCTTATATGAGAGTGAGATGAGTGAATCATAGCCATCTGATCTTACATTAAAGGTCATGATTAAAACATGATTGAAGGTCACATAGTTATTTAAAAAAGTCATAATGCAAGATCTGATAGTCACAATTCACTTCTCATTATCATACAAAAGAAAAGTGATCTCACTTGATGTGCTATATATATAGGAAAAATGCAACTTATCCCCGCCAACTTCAAGGTGATTGGATTTTGCTCACACCTTCTTTGGTTACTAACTTGTTTGTAGTTAGACTGAACCAACACTATCCAAAAACTAACAACTATTGTTAATCACATGAATGTCATGTGACTTTTTTTACAAGTAGCAAAACATAATTGGAGACAATTGCTAACATGTATTCCAATTTGGCAAGTTGGAAATTAAAATATACATAAGCTTTTTTTTGTTCTATATCATATTTTTTTTCCCTGCCATTTTTAATACTTTGAAAATTTCCCTTTTTTAGTTAACATTTATTTCCTATTTTGTTGAGCTGAGACAAAATCTTCTACTTCTACTAAAAAAATTTGTGAAATTCAGCTTTGCAAAAATTTTATACATCTATTCACCATTTTCATTAGAGCTTGAAGCCATCTACATGATCCATTTATGGCATCTTCATTCTCAAAATGGACCAGGTAATTCTTCCTTTCTCATTCTCCCATTGTGGCTTCTTCAATTTCCCACAGTTAGACATTTAGGGAATTTTTTTTTCCTAATGGCCCCATTAAATTTCTTGCATCTTGTATATTTAGGAAAATCTTTTAGGATTTCTGTGTCAGGAAGTTAGAATTTTTTAGGTTTACTAAAATTGGTATATTTAAGGATTTTGGGATTTTTTTTTGTTATTGGCCCTACTTTATTGATATAAAAATATAATTGGATTTTATTTTGATTTGCAACATTCTACTTTATTGATATAGAAATACATTATTAAGGCAATTTAGTCATGTTTCCAAAGGTGAAATATATGGTGGTGAGGTATTGATTTGGTAAAGAGTTAATATTGATACAACGTCAATGATTGAATTGCAAAATGAACATAAGGGGTTAAGATATAAAAATATGGTCACTTATTGGTAAAAATTTGAGAGGCAAGACTTTGAAAAAAAGTTTGTGAGGATGGTGAATGAGCAAGATGTTCTTGATATTAGGAAGAAGATGGCTAAAGAGAATCATAAGATGTTACAGGTATTGTTAAGCATGGTATAGACCAACATATTCCTATAAATGATGACGGTTGTAAGTTACTGCTGACTAAACCTAAAGTAGAGGAGGAAGTTAACCCTACACCCCAGCGTGATATGGTACTATAACTTAAGAATCTTAATGCTACTAAGCAACAATCTATGGTTGAACAACAACATGTGATTAAGTTGCAATATCATGAGCAATAACTTGTGACTCAACAACAAGCTTAACCTAAACATCAACCTAAATAGCAAAAATTGAAATTCACCACCAAATAGTCAGTGAAATTGATGAAGACTATATGGCAGATGGAGAAGAAACTAATAGTGGGGATTTATCAAATTTAACAAATAATTCATAGGATGAGGATCAAGACATATTTAGGGGGCTTATAGATCTTGATTTAGCTAAGAATGTAAATGAATGGTTATACAAGTCTAGGCCTAAAAGTGCTCCACAAAGCCAAACCAATTCAAACAGACTTGAACCTGAAGGTGTGGAAGATGGATGTGTCAGAGTATGTAAATAGTGATGAACTAGAAGTGTTTACAATAAAGTGATATTGAGAATAAGGGGCAAGGGTAAGAAGAAAGAATAGGTACCAAGAATTCAATGAAAAACTAATTTACATGAAAATGTTCAGTTAGAGATAGGGTTAAGGTTTGATTCACCTAAACCTTTGGAAAGGCATTGTACCAGTGGACAATTAAGTAAGGATTTGACATTATTCTACCTTCAAATGACAATGATAGGATAATTGCTTACTACAAAGAAAAGTGTGGATGGAAGATTCATGCAACATGGGACAAAGAAAGGGACTATTTCCAAATCAAGTCATTTCATAACAAACATGAGTGTGGCCATCATAAGAAGTGCAAAAGTTACTACTAGATGGCTATATGGAGAATTTCAGAGATAGGCCCTTATGGGAAGCTAAAGCCTTGAACTCTCAATTATACAGAGAATATGGATTTGAAATTTATCAAATAAGGCATACAGGGCCTAAAGGATTTGTGTCAAGGCAATATTTGGTGATAAGGAAAATTAATATGCTAAGTTGTAGAGATATGGTGCTACTATAAGGGAAAGCAATGTTAGGACAATTGTGAAGGTGAACCTAGACCAGGATAAGTTTGAGAGGCTCTATTTGTGTCTTAATGCATGCAAAAAGGGAGTTTTTGTTTGGTTGTAAAAAGGTTGTTGGTGTGGATAGTTACCATTTTAAGGGAAGCTTTAGAGGACAATTGCTATGTGCTACTGATAAATGAGTAAAATGCCTATTATTATGTTGATTATTACCTCTTGATTCATTATTAATTTGTGACTTTTCTGCTCTTTTTGTTTTAGTTTAGTCTATTTGTTCTTTGGTACTGCTATGGTTTGTATTTCTCTTTGTAGGTTAGCAAAAAAAAGCTTGAAAAGAAGGATGAAAGCAAAAGTTCAAAGCATATTAGGATTAAGGAGAAGTTAGGAAAGAAGCCCTACAAAGAACTCAACTGTGATTGAAGCCAAAAAGATTGAAGAAGCCACCACCGAACATGGCCTAGCCATGTCCCAAGATATGGCTATGTTCGGTGCATTCCTTAGCAACTCCCAGCCTGAAATACGCCCAACCCGTGTCACCAAACACAACCATGTTTCGACCATTGTCATCCTGCTATCAAAACTGATATTATGCAACCTGATAAAGTCATTAGTTAGATTTAAGATAGATTATGTAGTTTTTACATTCTTAGGTGTTTTTATGAGCAGAGTTTGAGACTTCATTTTGGATTAAAGTTTTTGCAAGGATTCTAGTTTATTTTCATCTTGGTTTTCTCTTTCAATTTCATCTTTATTTCTTCTACATTGTTTTGAATATTATGAAGTTCTTTACATTAATGAATTTGATTTTTACTTCTATTATGTCTGAGTAGATTTTTATTCTAGGATTGAGAATAGCCCAATTATGGTTCTTTGTTATTATTAATTAATTTTCTATTGTGATTACCTAGTATAAATTGATTCAACTGTTATAACTGCTGAGTCTTGATAAAGTATTTGGCCAATATTTTGTCTAATCTTAGGTAGATAATTAAAGTACTGAAAGGAGAAGATTATCACCAAAAACCTAATAGTTGAAGAAAAAATATTTTAATCACGAAAGTAGATAAAGTTTCTTTAGGATTTGAATTAGTTAGCATTAATCTTAAAGGTCTTAAATTAATTTGAACCATGAAAGTAGACAATTAGATTGATTTAAGTACTATTATTAGACCTTGAAAGAGGCTAGTAATTAACTTAGGCTAAATCATCCTCAACTATCCAAGTAATCATAATAGGAAATATTTTAATTAATTGTTAAACACCATAAGTGTGGTGAAACCCCAATCCTGGGCTTTTGTAATTGAACTTTGCGTATTAATTATTTACTACTCTTTCTTTAGTTTTCTTTAATACTTCTAATATTCATGTTTGATTTAGATAATTTACATTGCAAACTCTAGTAATTGATAGCAAGATCCCTATGAGATTTGACACGTATTTGTCGGTATCTACTACAACTACACCATGCGCTTACAAAAAATACATATCAAGTTTTTTGGCACCATTGTTGGGGATCTCTTTTGCGTCAATATTAGTTTGTTTTGTAATAAAGCTAAACTAAATCCTTTCTTTTATTTTGATTTCTAATCTTTTCTTTTGCTGTTTCTACTTCTCGTTTCTATTGGGTAGGTGTTTCCTTTTATGCGAAGAGCTCCTGAGAATCTTGTTCAATTTGATTCAAAGATTGAAAGGACACTTCAAAGAAGGAGGA
>JANHAO010008027.1:0-19621 GCA_026873985.1 Saraca asoca | reverse complement strand
AATGACATTAAATATCATTTATATATTAAATTGATATCATGTTATATTTTGTAGTAGCTTGCTATATGTTTATATTTTATCATGACTATGTAATTCTTATTTATGTAATTACAGATAAATGTTTAAATATTTATTATTACTAGAAAATTTATATTCAAGTTTATTTGTTTAAAATATATATATTTATTGCAAATTGTTCTTGTAGTAGGATAATAGATAAAAAAAAGTTATGACAGAAAAAAAATATGAAATATCACATTTAGCGGCTAATTTTTTTAAAAAAATTCTAGAAAATCGCTTCTAAATACTAAAAAAATCGTGCAAATTGTCGTAAAATAATTTTTAAAAAAAAATAAAAAATCATCGCTAAATACTAGAAAAAATCACCGTAAAATATTTTTAAAAAAATTTTAAAAATCGTCGCTAAACACATCAAAAACTGCTGTTAAAAATAAATTTTAAAATTTTTTTTATAAAATCGTCGTTAAATGCAGGGAATTGCTATCAAAAACAATTTTTTTAAAAAAAAAATTTTGAAAAACTGCCGCTAAATTAAGGGAAAACTGCCGCTATCTTACATTTTACAGCGGTTTCATAAACCGCTGCTAAACGTAGATAAAATTACCGCTAAAATAACCGTTGCTAAATACACAAAAAATCGTCGCTAAATATATCATTTTCGGTGGTTACAATAACCGCTGCTAAATACAAAAATAACCGCTGCTAATACTTCCTGACCCATGAATTTATAGCGATTTTAAAAATCGCTGCGAAGGTTATTAGTGACGGTTAAAACCGCTGCTAAAGGCAAATTTTTTTGTAGTGACAATATGATGACTATTCATAGAATTGAAGAATCCCTTGTGTGCATTACAAAATTGACAAATAAAGTAATAAAAAGATTTAATTGCTCCATTTTAGAAGTCTCGAGATTATTTTGTAATTTTTTTAGGTACAAGAGATTGTCCGCACAAGGGCAAAGTACAAGAGGGTTCCATGTAATTTATCCATATTTTATCCTCGAGACTATAGTGAGGGCTTAGAAACTGCCAAAGCAACATGGCTTTCACTAACGTGTTTCCATGTATGGAGATAATAGAATATATCTAGGTTTATTAAGAACCATGTCATTCAAGAAGCATGGGCAATCAATTGTCCATCCACAATTGATAGCTTAAGTTTACAGAAGCAGAATCTACAGCCAGTAATTTAAATTGAAATTTGATGCAGATTGCTTAAGTCTTCTCTGAGTTTCTCTGGGATTGTTATATACTTGTATTCTGTTGAGGAGTTTCAATCGTTCATTCAGTAATCAATTCGGCATTTGATATCAGTTTCTTGTTTATTTCTGGTGCACTAAAAGTTTATTTTCCCATGTTCCTTTTCGTCCTGCGTCAGAAATAAAACTGCATTTACCAGTAAAATGAGATATCTACAATTTTTAGTTAACTTGTCGTGTTGAAGATACACATTGCATTGTGTCCTGCAATTTACAGATAATTCCAGATTAAATAAACTACCTGATGCCTGCAAAAGGCAATTTTGAAGACAGCAATGGCTTGGATCTAACATCGCAAAGGCCTATCATAAATCGGTGGCAAGGACGGGCAGTTCTCATTCATGTTGGCGTATGGCTCCAAGGTGTTATAGCCAGGCAGTTCCATCCTATATTCACCAAGAATCTGACAGAATGGGAGCCTCTCATTCTCATTGTTACACCAACTCGGCAGACGTGTTTGGTTATCTTCGAAAATCTTAAGCATGTATGCATCGCGAATCTGCAGACAACAACACAAGGGAAAGCGATTATAATGATCATTCCTCCAGATTTACATGACTTATATGAATAAATTGTGAAGGCATCATGGCTTACAGTGAATTCAGTTACTTGAATGGAGCTGGAAATAGGACCAAAAACTCCAGCCTCTTTATACATTGAAAGAACAAAGGCAACACATGTTGTTGATTTCCCATCACTGTATTCCCATTCATCTTGCTCTGGAATGGTAAGTAATTGATCAAAGGTTATGCCACGCTTCTCTGTCTCAAGTAGAATGTCATGCAAATCCAAACCCTGAAAGCACACAAAAAGGAGAGATCCTATTGTAAGAGAAGCAGCCATTGAATAGTTTTGCTAAGAGGTGATGTATTCAATTCAATTTGCTCATGAGAAAAATATTTAAACAGTAGGTCTGCGGTTAGAGAAATACTTCAAAAAAATTTGAATAACACAGCACTTCATCAATTGACATGGACGTGTGACTAGTAAAACTCAGAGAAAAACCTAACAAATTTGTAAAAGATTTCAAACTTTTCCACCGCACTTTCATGGGGAAAAAGTCAGTACCTTGTACTTTGCAAAGAAGTCCCCATAGAACAATTTGACACACAATATCAAAAAGAAAATATGAACTAAAAAACACATTGGACTTTTGTCTTGAATCTGTTAATTTTTTATTTTGACATCAATATCAACACTGAATGTACCTCTTTCAGTGTCATGGGTAGAATCAAAATACCAAGAAATAAGAGATGATCACAATGTGATTTGACTAAGAATTACTCCCCCACAAAGTAAAAGAAACCAAAGGACAACAAGCAGATATACTTGGATCTTGTATAGAAAACATAAATATTGGTATACAAAACTTCTAATTTAAGCTCCAAGGTATATTAAGAGCAACCAGTCATCTAGATACTACACATCATTCTAAAGGGTTTAAGAGGTTCATTTGATATAACGATAGAATAATTCATCATAAAAGATTTATTTGATTTTTAGCAATATCATTTGATAATTAATTATATATAATCTATTTTTATTTGGATGATATACAAAAAAATCATTTTTAGTATTAAATTATTAAAAAGTACACTAAAAAAGGAAAGTAATAAAAGTTTTTATCCCTATTGTTGGGATAAGGACAATAATGACAAAAGAGGATAAAAGTGGGAATAATATATGTATAAATCTAAATATTTCTCTTTTTATAATCCTTATTAAAATAAATGTTATTTAAAATAATTTTTTGTTTGATCGAATTTATTTAATTATTAAAAAATTCTAAAAGCACAATCACATGTATCTAAAAAAATACAATAATTAATTATTTAACTTATTAGTGATTATTGACAATTCCAATCACTATACCAAATGAACACTTAAACTTTAAATCAATGGCCAAGACATACCTTAGTCCCTAACCGCTTATTCAGAGCTTCATTCAACATGTTTGCAGCATAATCTGGCTGCATTCTAGTCCACATAGACATGACAGAAATGACCTGCACAAAAACAAACCACTCGGAAAGAGAGTTCAGAAACTCTTGAAGCCCATAACTACTACATTGCCAATAGATACATGTAGATATCAGTCTTCACGGTCTACTAAGTTCATTGTTGCATAGATACAGGTGAAGAACATAACACCGCCACCGCAGTAGTAAAAAATCACCAAAAACATTCAATACTTTGTATTATATCGGTTCCATTTTCCACTTTCCATTTTTATTTTTATTTTTTGTGTTTGAAACAATAAGTTGCCTTTCTATACTGGGCTTTCAGTTTAGATTCCAACAGACTTTTCAAGAAACTATTAATACTTGATTCTTTAATAAATACATAAAGTAGTCTCCTGACTTTCCGGATAATGCAGCACATGCTTGGCACAAATGCCAGTCTGATTGCATACTAATGTTACAAACTTACAATTAAACTGATAAAAGAAAAGATGAATATTAACTTACCAAGTGAGCATCGAGAGGTGAGGGATAGTTGTCAGCTACTGTGTCAATCCAACTAAATATCATGTTGTGATATCCATATGGCTTTCCAGACATGCTCCAAGCATACTCCCATGCTGCAGTAGAGTTAAATTTCCCACGCAACTCTGGATGCAAGGGAAGCAAGGCTATCTGTGGATTGGAACTATCTTTAAGAGCCAATTCCCACCACTCGTCCCATGGAATTAATGCTATTATTTCTTCACCCTGCACAAGGACAAACCATCTAGATGAAGAGAATCCTGTTTAATGCTGCTTTGATCATATATGAAATTTATTATTTCAAAACAAACTCATTAAGTATATGGTTTAGAGTGGTGCATATATCCAAGTTTCAATTTTATTTTTTTTTTTTTTACCTTTTCATTTGCATGCCCAGATTCGCCAACCCATAAATTACCAATTTCGTCCTTCAAGCAAACTGCTGTATGACCAGCAAATGCACCAGTTACCCACTTTTCCAGAGTTTCAAAGCCACCCCACCTACCACGGATCTTTGATACAGCCAAGAAATCTCCTGAATGAACATCTGCAGGATTGATAGTTGCATGCCAAGGCTGATTGCGTTTCTTAACTTTAGCCTCCATGTGCTTCTCCAGGAAATCTAAATTGGCCTTCTGACCCCATGCAGTGTTAGAGAATAGAGGCAAAACATCTATAAGAGAAAGCAGAGTTCCCAGCATCCCTGATGGCATGAGAAACACAGAAATCCCATGTTGCTTTACCTGTTTGATTCAGTGAGACTGTTACCTTTCTCTAATTGGTATGCAACGTTAAATTTTAAACAGAATAGAGAATTAATAACTACATATGCCAACTCTGCAGGTTCCTCCCAGGAGTTGAATTCCAAGGTATGTTCTCGTGCATAGAAGTAATAGTCCCATGTAATCCTGTAGGGTGTTGCAAAAACATACAGATCCATACAGGTCAAGCTGTGAGCAGCTGAGGTCTGTAAAAGGACAAAAACTATTTTTCAGCATAAAAAATTAATAAGGAAAACCTATAACCCTTAATATGAAGGGCATTGGAGAAAACAGACAACAGAAACACCAGATGGAAGTATTACCCAATCCAACCAACAGCTTCCATTTATATTTGTATGGATTGTCCAACTGATAAAAAAAATGCGAGAGAGTATATTTACACTGAATTATTGCATAGGGAGACACTTCTCAAGTAAAATCAATAAACTTGACCGGAGGAATGAACTTGCACTGCCATTTCCGAACATGGAATATTCGTTGATGAACAAACAAATCATGGAGGATGATGAGACGGTGTCCTCAGTTCATAAACAAGATAAAATACTACATATAAGAAACTGAGGAGAGGAACTGAATGATTTACCAGTTTGAGGGTATACAGAGAAAACGTAAACCAGGAATGTTGTGGTTTTTCACAGGGTTTGCAATATATGTTTTATAATTTGGATAACAAATGATATTGTCTAATTCATAAAGCTAACGATATTTTCAATGGGACCCATAAGAAATTGAGAAACTGCCAATACCCTGTTTCAATCTGATTCCAGTACATATTGTCTGATGCTGTTCTTCAAGTCAACCAAAATGGTTGAAACAGATATTCTTCAATACAATTATCACAATGCATATCACTCTTCAAATTTGGAAGGACTAAGAGACTCAAGTATTTAGGCGTGCCCATTTCATTTTAATATCACATCAACCATGATAAGACAATCAATGAAATACAATTACAAATATTATAATAATCAAACCATAAAGGAGAAAACCAAACCTTGAGATAGAGAATGCCACCTCCCAAGCTGGTATCATCCCTATCACCACCTGTGAAGTGAAGCTGAGCTTCATTATAATAGAAACACGCTCCCTTCCACTCAACAGATCCATTATTGGGAGTCACTGACCCAACAAAATATGGAAGCAAATCGACGGCACTGTGGAAATTGTTGAGAACCGGCCACGAAATCTCATGTGGCAAAACCGGAAGCACGTCCTTTATCCTGAAGGGAACCTTGAAAGCAAGACCAAATTTTGAACTTGGACCAAATCCTAGAATCCATAACAGGATTAAGCATGGAATTGAAGAGAAGGGAGACATGAATAAAGGCTTGGAATTTCTATTAGAATCAGCTGATTACAAAAGTAACCGAGGATGTGAAATTAGGAAACATGTAGATATAAAAAGGTTTTTTAAATAAAATGGTGAATGTCAATAAAAAAATTATAAACTCAAAATAAAAGAAGATTGTGTATTTATTTTTCTGAAATTGATATAAAAGGAAATTGACAAGTAAGAAATTGAGAAATACAGGTGTGTGGGAGCCGGGAATTATTCTGCGTTGCTTGATACATACGTGGTAAGCAGAGATGAAGGCCAGTGCGCAGGTTAGTTAATTGAATCCGTTATTGGCAGTTAATAATAATGTTATTCCACCTCATCTACCGATTCCAGTTTGTCTTTGTTTTTTTATTCCAATATGGGCTATTTTTTTCTGAAAATAGTATTGTACCTTGATTTTTTTTGTTTTAACAATAAATTACATTCACGTCCTTTAAAATTTTATCTAATTATATTTATATCTTTCTATTTTTAAAAATATATATTAACTCCTTTTTTCCATGCACCCACATCCATTTTCCTGCCATTTAATCTTACATTCATCTATATAAAAATAAGAGAGATGAATATGTATTTTTAAAAATAGAAATGATATGGGTATAATTAAATTAAACATTAAAGAAAATGAGTATAATTTATTCACTTTTTATGGTTGCTACTACAATACTATGACCAAGAAAATCTTTTCTAGTTTTTTTATAGTTAGTTTTTTTACAAAAAAAAAAAAAAATGTTTCCACTAAAGTTAAAAAAAATTTTAAAAAAAAAATCATGATGTAATTGTAATTTTTGTTGACTAAGAACAACTTTTTTGCATACCTGATATACACAAATATTCATACAAAACTTAAAACTTTGTATCAAATAATTACAACATTTTATGCAAATAATTCGTAGGTTTTGTTTCACACAAAACACACTACATTTGATTGTCAAATTCCAATTCATTTGCACAGTATTAGAATGTATTTTTTTTTTTTAGTAGTTAAATAGTGTGCAAGAATGACATGGTCCAACTATACAAGTAAAAAAGGTACTCCGACAATTCAACTCTCAAAAGATCCCCATCTCCTTTAATGAGTCACTATGAACATTCTAAATTCAGAAAATGGTATTTACATCCCAAAAAGAAAGCAATTTGAGTAGCAAGGAAGCAACAGCACACTGTCTTCCACCACCACTGGCTGCCTGAATGGATTTAATTGAATCTACATAACAAAGCCATTAACTATACCAGGTAAAACATCAATGTATATGTAATTCTTCTAAGACGAGATGGCAAAGAACAAATAAGAAGCTTACAGGCAATCTAGGAGAGTGGCCAGTTATAGTCATAATGCAACTTGTTGCTAGATGGCAAGCTTCCTCGCAATAATCAGTAAAAACAGCTGGTACTTTAATCTTGTTTACCAACTCCTGAAAGTTCATCAAGTAAGGAGAAAGATAATGAAGAAAACACAAGGAATTTGCCTTCTTAAACTCATTCAGTGTATACATAGCAGAATCCATATAACGTGACAGAACATAAATAGGTGAAACAAATGATTTAGTCGAGCTAATTTAAATCAAATTATGAAAATGTGCCATATATGAAGTTGAGCGAGAGTCTGGGAGATAAATAATTGCACCTTGCATCACTGCTTTCTGATCTATAAAATAAAATATGTAAAACACACTGCGTGCGTGCACGCGCGCCCCATAATAGATGATAGAGAAGCACAAGGCGAGAGACGTACAATAGTGGGTAACCAGCTAGAATAAGCAGCAATGCCAGCGTTTGGAGCTATGATTAAATGTGGGAAGGAATCCTGCTTGTGGAACATATTTTAGGAGACATCGGAGGGTTGAGTATTAGACAGACAAAATATAAAATATAAGAATTAGAAATAGGAAGATAATAACTATTATTAGGTGTGCATGTGTCTGTGATACCGATGGTGACAAAAAAAGACCTTTAGTATGTCTTTATAACGGTCATGATAGAATCCTCGCCAAAGTTGCACCGTCACTGATGATGTGATATCAGTTTGTGTTCCTGGGATTGCATTCTCATTTGATAATTTGCATACACAATCATCTTCACTGCAACAAGCATACTTAGAAATACTGAACTTCTCACCATCCCTGTTTACTGGAAAGCAGGAAGGGTCATTTAGACCAAGCCACAACCGATATCAGATGACACAACTGATATAGCAATGCAGATCAGACCTCTGTTGAGGGATTACAGGTCCAACAAATTCTATATGAACATGTACACTAGGGAAGAGTGCCTGTAACTCCCCAAATACAGCAAGTTGAAGTAGCTCTTTCTCAGGTCCTTCCAAACACAATTTTATGAAAACAAAGTTAATTTGGAGAAATCATACACATTCTGAGCATATTAAAAGGATGAAGATACCAAGCCGACTGTTATCAACATGATCAAATTATAAACTCTCATGGGAATGTCTTTTCCAATTAGTAGCCACTTAGAATGATCAGAGAGAATTTGCAGTGATGATTTACCAAGGTAATGAATGTACAACTTATCACTGATTTCAGGATTCGAGGTTGTAACTCCAACAATTTGAGCAGCATAATATATGGTAAGTGGCTGAAATAAAAAAATAGAATGGTAAATAAATTATTTTTTGATAGAATGGTAAATAAATTATTGTTAGGAACAATGTCGATTACAAGATGTATATGCTCAAAATTCATATTATGCAGAAGCTTTAGTAGAAGTTTCTTTCTGATCCATGTGTCTGATGGGCTAATGAATTCACTCCCAGTATTCGAATTCATATCTTGAAAGTGAAAGCAGATTTCGATGTTAGCAAAGGCTGAGGACAAAAATCATAGGATTGTTTACCACAAACAACCTAAAGGTTAAGATCCAAACATGGATAGTTCCTCCAACAAGAAAGGCTGGAAACTATAAAGTCAAATGCTGCACATGAGCACTTTTGGACACAAGCAAATGAGATAACCTATCAACAGCTGTTTCTAAAGAATGTTGATATGAGAATAAAATTACTGAAACTAACTTTAAAGTAATTGCAGTAAACACATTACACAATCATACCCAGTGAAGAAGCAAAGCAACAGGTGAATCTAGTGGGATGCACCTCCCCTCATAGTAATCTTCCCAACTACTCAGATCCTCTGATATTACGGATTTAGGCCCTGATCATTTATATGTTAAGTTTTACTCTTAATTCCAAAAGAAGTTGAAGAAGAATCTTGAGGAGAAAATTCACCAGAGCACGGACAAAATTTCCTTGGTAGATCCCAATCATTGTTTAACCTGCCAAAAGATTAATTTCCTACAAATGAACAATGTTCTAAACTAAATAAACGGTGGGAAAAGCTTAAATTTATGACTATTAGAAGTGTAGCCTATTTATTTGGCTATTTTTATCCCAAATTGGATTCCATAGCTTGCATAGAAACATAAGTTGGATTAACGTAAGTTTCAGAATATGAAGGAAATAAGAGGAAACCCCAAACGATCAAAGGAAACACATGATGCCCCACAATGGCATTCATGCATCCACATTCCCATTTGATGAAGCCCCCTCCTGCTCAGGAAAGAACACCTAGTCTCCTGCTTTGTACAAATCTGTTCCAATTTTTTTTTTAATATAGAAACAACTCTGTTACAATTACAAGAAAATTAAAAAAAAATAAACGAAAATAATAGAGCATTAGTAACTACCAAGTGGCTTATTGATTACCTGGAATGTTGCATCATGAGAGAAAGTGAAAGGAAAGTCATTCAGGATTTCTACACTCTTCATTTGCTGTTCTAACCTTTCACACTCATGTTTATGATGGTTCCAGTGTGCAATCTAGGGACAAAAGTGGAACATTGAAGCTAGGAAAATACATAAGATAAACAATAGACATTTAACTACATAATATCATCAGAAGGTAACATTCATTGTATACAAATTCTGAGGATCAGAAAGAGGTCCAACAACTGCAAAAAAAAATTTTGTCCTAACTTCAATTGTAGAAGAGAGGACAAGCCAACCTGACACCAAATAATTGAGCATTGCATAGAATTTAAAGCTAACCTATTGTAATTCTTTCAACATTCATTTGCATCCTCATATATTCTCATATGATAATAGTCATAAGAGTCCACACCAAGGAAAAAAACTGTGACTGCCAAATATTCTAGAAATCAACCCATAATTTCTAATACATCCATTATTCAAGATATGAAATGCATCAAAGGGAGGATCAACCAAATTGCCTCTGAAGAACAGAAATTGTCATTTTCTCTTCAGCTGCTTTCTGAAAGAGATAAGTTAGATACATATTGGAATATAGGAATAAGATTCATTTTCATAAATCTCTCCAAAATCCCTTTTTGAGAAGCTCTTGCTTTTTTTTAGCTGAATCACAACAAATGTCACCAGTAAGCATAAGTTAGTGCAGCATAGCAGCCAGCTTAAGCTAACTAGGGCAAAGTTTCTCACAAGCCTGAGATAAATGTATTAACAACACAGCTTGGGATCATATCAGTAGAGCCCTAAGTCCTCTAGCTTCAATCGTGAGCTAAAATGTTCTATTCTGATAAAAGATCGGGCATAAAGAGACGCACCCCATTTCCAAACTTCACACATCAGAACTAACACCGAGGTAAACTCGAAAACCCAATGTCAGAGTACGGCAAAAATACAAACTTTTACTTCAACAAGTTGCGTTGGAAGCAAAATCAAATAAAAAGATGGAATTTAGGAAAGAACAGTGGGAATGGTTCGTAAAAGAGTAGTCGAACCTGATGAGCGACAGAGCAATAAGCAACGGCACCACATCGAGCACAGCTTCTTGTGGCGGGTCCAGTGCACCGTGTTCCCATCCCCTTTGCCGCGCACTCCATCGTTTCCGGCAGCACTCCTCCTCCGAAGCACCTACCTCACTGCCCCTCTCTCCCTCGCTCCCCCAGTTCTTCTTGGACTTGGTGACGAGGGCCCAATTACTAAGAGCTTATGGATGGCCCAAGTCCATTGTCAAGCCCATTCATGTGAACTAGTCTTTCTTTGTGGGTTTGTTTCTCAAAAGTGTCCAAGAGAAAGATAGAAGTTACAAATTAATTTGAGATTACTTTTTTTTAATAATAATAATAATATTAATTAATGATTCAAACAATCACACATAAGATTTTTTTTACTTTGAGATAGTGCGTTCAAATCCCCTTAACAACCAGCATTCCCTCACAATCCCACTAACTGCTTTTCTAAGAAAATTCTTGCAACAAAGAATATTATTCTTAAATTTAAAATTAATTTTTATTCATCAAAGATAACCGAGGTCAATTCTTCAGTTTTTAAAAATTTTATACAATGTTATGACAAAAACAAAATATCAAAAATTGCATAATTCTTTTAACAAGATTTTTTTTTAGTATTATAATTTGCAAACTTCATCAAAGACATTATATAAGTTTATGTAATTTAATATTAAACTCATACATTATCAATCCGTTAATTTCAAACATTATCTTAATCGATCAGTGTTGAAATACTATATGTGCAATCTTGAAAAGAAAAAATGAAGCATATTCTTGATCTTTTTGTTTTCTTAATTTTATGTCTCTTACCCTAAAGGGGTTAAACTTTTTCTTTAATCGAAAAAGACTGCCTACACTACATATTTTTAAGCTCTAAAAATATAACTCTACTTTACTTCAAGTTCATTGGCGGTCTTGTCAAAACTTTAAACGGAATATTGCTCCTAATATTATTTTGAAAAGTCATTAAAGCAGTCCATTTATATTCCTAATCCTAGCAAACATTAACAATTTCACAATATTGTATCATATCCTTGAGTTCTACCCCTAATGTTCATATACTTTATAACTTTGTTTGAAAGTAAGTGAAATGGTGAAAAGAAAAATAGAGAGTGAACTATTTTTTATCAAGTTTTGTCACAAATTAATTCACTTTTTTATATATATTTCTTTGACTATAACATGCGGGATTCTTTATAAATAGAAGTTTTCTTAAATTTGTTCTTATTTAATTTTTATTTTTAATTTAGTTTTTAATAAATTAAACTTTATTCACTTGAGTCATTCAATCTATTTTACCTCTAATCTGTTATAAAATGCGTTAATTTGGGAGTTTAACATTAGATGTGACCCTCCAATTTTTATTTGAATGTCATATATGACTGGCGTAAAAGTAAATGGTCATGTAAACTAAAATAATATCATAATTAATGGAAAAAATGATACAAATAAAATGGCCATCAAGTACCATTGAAGCAAAGTTATATGGTAAGTTTAAAATATAGAAGGCAGCATCAGATATTGGAAAATTCTCACACTGATTACTTTAGGCTATGATTGAGAGTTTTGAAGGGATGGAATGGAAAGGAAAGGGAAGGAAAAGAATGGAAGGGGTGTTATCTTTCCATTGTTTAGATGTTTAAGTAAAAAAATAATGAAAATTAAATATAATTTTAATTAAAAATATATTTCATTTCATTCCATTGATTCCACCCTAATTTGGGAAAGAATAAATTTTAGATATTTGGATGGAAAGAAATGGAAGAGTTCCCTTTCCATTCCATTCATTCTTTCCATTCTATTCATTCTCTTCACTAAAAAAACTCTCAAACAATAGAAATCATTTTAACTACTTCTATTCTATTCCTTTCCATCATCTTCTATCCATCTAAACAAATCATTAAAGTTTTATGTCATCACTTTTTTTTAATCATATTTAAGGTATATAGATAGAAGACTGAATTAAATAAAATTGAATTTGTCAAGTGTGAAATTAAAAAAAAATAATTGAATAAAAATGAAATTGAAAAATTAAGTATACATGTATAAGAAATTAAAATAGTATTTTTCTCTATTTCTTGTATTCTTAAATAGATTATTAATATATGAAAATATGAAATATCGTTGAAATCGTTCTATCTAAATAATTAAAGAAAATAATTTAACTAAATGTTTGGTAAAGTGAGATCCAAAATTCCTATAATATTGGTATAGGACAAGCAAATAGAAAAGATGCCCCCAAATCACACTCAAATTTGAAAAAGGAGATGCCAAATCTTGAAAGAGCGATAAAAAAATACTCCTTAGTTATACGGTGGATCCTTCTTTTTTCCTCTGTTTTAACCCTTTACGAAAGGCAGCTCCTAAATTGTTATTATATAGAGCTTAGAGTCCATGATTCTTTTTGAACCTTCAACTCTTCATTGGATCAATCCTAATTACTTCACTTGGTCGGCCATTACTTGCAACAACATAATGAATCGACATTTATGCAAATGAGCTATATATCATGTATTAATTACTCTCGTGTAATATTGTTCGATAATTTTTTGTTCAAGTGATATTTGAATTTTAATAAATTTTATTTTTTTATATTTTATATTTTACATTTGATCACAGATTCTTGTATGTATGAATATAGTAAATTTAATAAAAAAATAAAAAAATTATAAATAGGTTGATTTTTATTGGTTTATATCTTTTATTGGAAAAATTTTTAGATAAACTCAATTATACAATTATAAATTTAGTTAAGCATTAAATATAACATATAATTTTATAATTGAAAATTATTAATAACACACTTTTTTTATTACTAATGATTATGTGATCTAATTTTATTGGAGGTCCCCAGAGAAACTACTAATGATTGCGTGTCATACTATCATTTAATAATTGATTTAATTAATCTACACAACACAATTTGTGTTGATTATATCTAGGAATTTACCCCTTAGCAGATAGACATTCACCCAATGGTAGTGCACTTTCCCTTGTTGATAGAGCAACACCAATACCTCATACATTTTTGAACTTTTCAAAAAAAGGAGAAATTGCAAAGTATTCCTAAATTATATGGTGTGTGCAAAAAAAAAAAAAATCCATTACTTTAAAAAAATGGCAATCTAATTATTAACTTCTGATTCATGCAAATGATCATATGACATTTAAAAGATCATTTAAATTGATAACAATAATAATCCTACGAGTTAGGTTGTTTTGTATGATTTAGTCCCTCACTTTTGTCGCGAGAAAAGTTATCTTCTATTTTGTCATCAATTAAGTCCCTTTTTTTAATTATGACATGGGGTTATTTGCATGAATTGGAAGTTTAAATAGGAAAATTATCTATTTTTAAAAGTTCAAATTTGCAATTTGCCCAAAATAACCCCCCCTTTCAAAGAAAAATCCAAGATGACTAAAACGAATGAATTTGACCTATTCAATTGAATGTTCAAATAATGGCCCACGTAAAAGGCGGAGCATATATTTTTGTGGGGTCTATAACACTAAAACCTTAAGATTCTGTTTGACTAATATGAAGTGGGACTTACATTTAAATTTGTTTTTGATGGAAAATAATTAATGTTAGTCTCTTTACCTTTTGATTAATTAACTAAGTCAACCAACCCGTAATTAGTGGGTTTCTTTAATTTTAATTTATATGTTATCTAGAAATATTGTTATGTGTGGGAATACCAACTGCCTAAGATTTGGATGAAAAAAAAAACAATCCTAGGTTTTGTAGGGACCGAGGAATTTTTTTGTTAAAGTTATTAGGCGTGATTTAATGATAAGTAATTTAGATAATTTATTAAAGATTTAGGAGGTGTTTGGTTTAATTTATGAACAGAAAAAAAAAATCAAATAAGGATAATGATAATGCTAACGGTTATCTTTTATTTTGTTTGGTTCAACAAGAAAATGGAATCATTCTATTTATGATTTTCTTTCTTACTATTTAGTTGGGTAGTGATCAGTGATAGATGGTCATAGACATGGTTAATGATAATAGGTTGCTATGGGTGATGATCAACAACAATAAATGGTGGTGAGTGGTAGTCAGCGATAATAGACAATGATGGATGGTAATCGGTAGTGATTAACAACGAAATGTAGTGGTACGTAGTGAGAGGTGATTAACGGTAGAAGGTAATATTGGACAATAGTCAATAGTAGTGGTGCTGATAGATGATAGCTAACAGCAAAAGATAAATAGTGGACAGTAATCAACGACGAAAGGTGGTGATGGGCAACGGTCAATGGTAGTAATAATGATGGCCAATAAATGATGGTCAATAATGAAAAATTATGATTGGTAGTGTTCAATGATAGAAGTTCATGGTGAGAAGTGGTCAGTGGTAATAGTCAGTGGTCGACGCAAGATTTTAAACCAGTGGGGGCTGAAGGTCTAGAGGAGGTTGTCGGCATTCGGGAAGACTGAAGAGCTCGTGTCACTGGAGGGAGATCGAAGAAACTGAAGAAGATTGGTGGCACGATGGCGACTGCAAACGATGGAACAAGCGAGGAGAACTGGAGAAGAGAAACCGGATCAGCTGACATGGAGAGTCCGAACGGCAAGGAGAAACTGGCTTCCTATCCAGGCTTCGTGCGTTGCGTGTGCTGGTGGGCAATGGAGTGGCGGTCGACGAAAGCTTCTGGTGACGTCCAGATCGAAAATCTGAGATGGAAAAAATTGAAGAGTCGAAGAAATGCTAGCCAGCTTGTGGGGGAAATTTAATTTATAAAAAAATGGAAAATTTTCAATTTGCCCCCCGAAATTTGGGCATATTTACACAAAAACCCATTAATCCTACCAAAATTTTAAATTAGCCCTTTGTTGATTTTTTTAAAAAAAAAATTGAGTAGGGGCTTTAGCCCCCATTGGACCCAACATAAGTCGACCCCTGGTGATAGTGGTTATGGATGATGGTCAATGGTAAAAAATAATGGTGAACAAAGGTCGATAAAGATAATGGAGTTAGGTAGCAGTCAATAATGAAAAATAATTGTAGGCAGTGATCAACAAATAAAAGTGATCGTAAACAATGGTAAATATTGATAGGTGATGATAAAATTTCATAAGATAAAATAAGTAAAAAGAGAGGGGATTTTTTTTTAAAAGGTGACATAATTTGATACCTTAAATAAGGGAAGAGTTCAAATAAAAGAAATTCATTAAGGTCAGCGATAACAAATTCTATTACTTGTAAACCAAATACTCAATAAAATAATTATTTTTTTTTTACTTCATTACCTACTTCCCGAAGTTCCTCAACCAAATATTCCCTTAGAGTTTTAACCTCTTTGTTGTAAATGTATCAAAAGAAAAAAAAATAAGTGAAGTTGGGCAGTTGAGTTTTTTTAAGTTAATTTTTATTTTCATTTATTATACAAACCCAAATATAAAGTAAATAAATTGCATTGAGATTTCTTGCACTCTATACATTTCCTAGACTGGGCAATCTCTTCATTTCACTGCCTTCCGGCCTTTTTTGGTGTCTTTGGTTGTTCCACTCCAACGTTAAAATATACCACTCACTTCTTGAAAAGCTTGAGGCTTATGATATTTGGACATCTTATTCGAAAATTAATGAAATAAAAAACTAAACTGTTTTTCTTCCTGTTGTATGCTAAAATTGGCCTCGCGAGGATGAGTCCCCGAGGAAACGAAGACCAGTCCTCACGCTTTAGAAAGAAGCTTTCAGGGAGCTTCGGTCAAACTAATAGACAACAACAACGACAGAGCAATTACAAGTACCGAACCTCGCCTCGCTCACCACAACGATGATGCGAGGACCGGCCTGTGAACCGCGTCCCAGTGATAACGTGACCCAGCGATAAGAGCTCAAAGGTCGACTCGACATAATCGTTGATCGCTCTACTCGCACTCGCTCCCTCGCTATGGCGACCCTCATGGAGCCCCCAAGGCAAGGGACTCTTGTTTATAATAGCAGAATATCTTGCCCGACACGGTAGCAACTATGAGCCTACATGTCGACCTGAGAAGCCTACTTCCACAACCTACAGTCGGAATGTAGTCTTTTCATTGTCCTTTTCATTTGCTTGATGTAACACAACTGCAGCTAGTAATTAATGCATGTAATCACTCCTTCCTCTATAAATAGGATTGTATTGTTAGCCAGAGGGGGCAATCGGGTAAAGGAAAAAAAAAACTTGTAAGCAGAACCCCTACAAACTATTTAGTATTAATAAAATCTCCGTCGTGGACGTAAGGTCCGGTGCCTCCCGGATTTAGCCAAACCACGTTAAAAATCATCTCCTCTCTCCTTTCTGGCTAACCTTTCACAACACTTCAGAAGTGGCATTGATTCCTGAAACTTACATCTGATTGACTGAAGTTCTGGTCCTCCGTACAGGCCAAATTTCTTCGTCAACACTTCCCAATTAATTACATTTCACTACAGTAATAAGACACAAACTACAAAGTATATACAACAAACACAAATAAAATAAATAGCAATCCTGATTTTGTATTGATTTTGCTTGTGATGAGTGTAAAAAATTTATAATTCTACGGACAAATTTGTAATAAAACTTTTTGGAAAAATATCTATATACAAAAATTATATCTAAAAAATTATGAGAAATACAAAGTCACAGAACTTATGAAAAACATATAAGTGAAATTAAACTTAGGCTATGTTTGGATCAAAAAAAGAAAATAAAAAGAAAAAAATTAAAATTTTCTCTTATTTAGATTGAAAGAAAAGAGGAAGTAAAGAAAAATTAAAGATAAAAATGTGTGGTTATAACTTTTTATTACATTCAATTAAAAATTTTCTCTTCTTTGAATTGAGATCAAGCTGCATGGAGAAGTTACTATCACCATAGACTTATTTACACTCAATGAATCCCTAAATTGTGAACATTTTATCAATCATAAAAAAAATGTCATTAAATAATAAGAAAACATATTAATATACTAGTCATAAATAGCATATTAGTTAGATATAACTAACATAAGCACATTGAAATGTAACTTGCACTATCACATTTTACATTGTTTTAAAAATAATGTAAGTAATAGTTGTGCGAATAATATTATTTTCTCTCTAATTTAAACAATTTGTACACAAGTTTATAATTGTCATTCTAATACATAGTTTTCATTATTTTCACTTTTTTAACAACTCAACAAGAATAAAAATAATCTTAATATTTTTATTTCCCTCTATTTTCTTTTCATCTAAGAAGAAAATGGAAAACGTTTTCTTCGGTTTTAAATTACTTTCCAATCAAAGGAAGCTTGGTGTCTGGTGATTCTAATCGGTGACAAAGACTTGACCAGAGGGGTCAACTTAGAGTAATTTCCCTGTTAAAGTCTTAGCAGTTCTGATCTTAGTACGTAATAACAATAATTGAGGAGTGTAAAATCAAAATCAATCTTGGAAAGACAATTCCAGAGAAAATCCTTGATTTGCTGTTGGCTTCAACTGCAAGACTTTGAATTTTGATGAGCAAAAATCCAAAAATGTTATAAGAAAATCTGAACGAGGAGGAAAAGAGCATAACAATGAGGAAAAATTCCAATTTCGTTGTTTGTTTGTGGACTGCCATTCTATTTCCCTTTTTTTTTTTTGGGACTTGGACCGAATTGTCGCTTTCAAGCTGGCCCCTAACGCTTTGAAATTTTTAATAGCATTATTTAGTTAGTTTACATTTCGTGTAGAAATATACTTAGAATAGATATGTTTAAGTTTATAATGTTATGTGATGTATTGTTTGAGCTTATAATTTTTTGATATGGGTCTATTTTATAATATTATCCATATATGCATGATTCAATGATCATTATAGCATTAGCACTTGCATATATAATAAGAATTATTTTCTAAGGGCAAGATTATAGATTATAAAAATTTAATTATAATTAATATCTCTCTTGAAATTCTTTGCACGATGATATATATTGAAAAAAGAAAAAAGAAAAACCAGAAATTAGTTTTGGCAAATAATAGTCTTTTTGAAGCCAGAAAATTACAAAACTCACATGGAATGCTTGTAGTTTATGTAGCATTGAACAAACATGGAGCACGTTGTTGTGTTGTTCTTGTATGTATTTAGTACTTAAAACGCAAAGAAGAATGGTCGCTTTTATGATAATAAATTAATAATGTATATCTAAAGTTTATAAGAAAGAAGTGGAGAAAGGTTAGGCTTTTCTTTCTTAAAAATATAAATTGTTCTTACAATTATTAGGTAAATTTTAATTATAGTATAAGTATTATTAACTATCTAACTACCTATTAGTTATATCAAAATAATTATCATATTTTCACGAGAGTAAAGCTACATACCGTGCTGGTGTACAGTATATTTAGCATTACAATGACATCTGTTATTATTATTTTTATGATTTTTCTTTTTTAATATTTTATGTTTAAATATAAAATGTTGTGCATGCATATTAAATAACTTATGATTCTTATCATAAAAAAAAATGGAGCTACATGCTTAGACAAGTCTTTCTCACACACTTTTATTTAAATCTCTATTCTTTATTTTTCTTTAAGGGAAAAATATATTTTACCTATTTATGGTATAGTTCTAATTTTAATTAATCCATCCCTGATTTAAAGTATCATAAAAATGCAACTTATGATTTATACTGTTAACACTTTGCTCACTTGTGATATTTTTCTATTAAAATTTAATGAATTTTATCACAAATTAGTCACATGTTCTCTAATTAATCCTAATTTGACTATGATTGCATTCTCATTATTCCTAATTTCCTCTTCTGCCTAAATTCAAAAACCCTACAATTGAGCTTTGATTTGACAATATTTCTTCGGTACTGTGCAAGAATTCCAATGCATATTCTTTTATAGGTATAAGATTTTCTGTAACACCTGGAAAAATTAGAAAAATGAAAAGAAAAATTTAAAATAAAATTTGAAATTCTAAAAGGACCAAAATGAAAGAATTT
>JANHAO010008026.1:0-19628 GCA_026873985.1 Saraca asoca | reverse complement strand
TATCAAATCAATACAGAATGTACAGTCATAGATACAATAGAGTACAATCACATTGACCCTAGGGCACCTATCAGACTAACAAAATATTAATCTAAATTATTTAAATAATCAAATTTGAGACTTTGTATATTATATTTAAATATCAAATAGAAAGTTTGAAAATTAAATTCTTAAATTATACAAAGTTTAGATTTAATACTCTTTATTTATTTAATTAATTATTTTTATTAAATTTCATGATTTTTTTTCATAAGCTTTTCAAACAAAAATTATAATATTATTGTATGTTTTATCACATCAATTTTTCATGCTTAATTTTTCAAGTATTAATATAAATTTTATATATTTAATTTAATTTCTATTAATTATATAATATAAAAATTATGTAAAATTATAATAATATTGTGATTATTATTTAAAAAAATTTTAAAAATAATTTAATTTAATATAATAATTAATTAAGTTAATCATAAATATGAATTTCAAATTTTATATAATTTAATAATTTAATTTTCAAATTTTTAAAATCGGTAGAATTAAAATTCAACCACTTAAAATTGAAAGGGATATTTTATATTTTTCTAAAAAAATAAATATAAATTTTATGTATGATAGTGAGTTTTGTTTTATTTATCTTTTTCTTTTTAGTCCACTTAAAATTTTTTATAATATTTTACTATGCAAAAGAGAAGCGGAACCGTAATTTTTCAGTATAAATTTAATTCAAATTCTTCATATTAGTAAATTTTATATTTTTCAAAGATAACTCCACTAATCTGCATTCATCTTGCGCCAAAGTTGTAACTATTTGCATTCTCTTAATTTCATAAAAAATTAATTAACCCACAATTATTGATTTTATGAAAAAGAAGTAAACCCTACAATTATGTTCGAAACGTTTTTTCTCACAAATCCATTGTGTAATCTCTATTTTTATATATATAGAAAACTCCACTTAATTACTTGCATTAATTTTTCATAAAAAATGTATTAATTCGAATCCTAAAAATTGTCCCTCTCCCTCGTGGGACCCACATCTTAGGGTTCAGTCACCTAGAGATGAAGGTAATGTGCCCTTCTTGGAAAAGAGACTTCAACCGACAACTTAAGGATTATTAGCCAAAAAGAGGAAAAAATAGCCCCTCGCCATTATAAAAAGAGAAGGGCTTAGGTGAAGCTCTTCAAGTCCATGCTTCAAAATCACAATAACATTGAGGTGACACTAATTGACATCCTGACTACCAGGCTGGAGATGTTATGACCCATTTATGACTTTTGATAGCTTTTGACATAAAAAAATAAAATTTTTATGAAAAGTTCATTTTTTAGAAAATATATTTTTTTGAGAATTTATAAAAAAAATATTTAAAATTATTTAATTGATCAAGAAAATTAAATTTTTTTAAAAAATTCTTCCTATATAAGAAATAATAGATTTGCAATTTCCTTCAATTTATTAGGAATAAGATTTCTCAGAAAGTCTCACTTTCTTTATTTTATCAATTAATAATCAACTAAACAACACATTTATATATAACTTTTCAAAAAATTTTACTCTGACTAAATTTTTTGTCAATCAATCAACCTTTCTCTTCATAATTAAGACATTTTCTTAGTGTAATGTTATGATATATACTGGAGTGACTCATTTTTTTTTATAAAAATTATAAATTTATATTTTAAACTTTATATTTTGTAAAAAGTTGCAATCTTGCGTGAAATTTGCATATAAAAATTTTGTGAAAAATAATATAAATTTACCATTAAGGTGATTGATCTACTATTGGGTCATTACTTTATCTTGTAAGTCATGATTTCGATAAAAAATGTGCTAAGGTATACTCTTATGGCAATGCCCTGAAAAGATATCAAATGCTGATGGTTCTAATTCACTCTTTCATTTTTTATTTTTATTTTTTAAGAAAAAGGTTTCTATAATTTTATTCACCAAGTTTGCAACACATTTTTTTTTCATTCTTTTTGATTGAGTCAAATCATTGGCATGTAGTATATTATAGGCGCTTGATAGCTTTCAAATGGCCCATCTTGCAGATTGTCAACCAGGATTTGCATTGTTGGGCTCTTCCTAAATAAAGAAGTAGGCTTTGAGCTTGAGATTTGTCAAACAACCCAATGTTGTTAGCGTCCAACCCAGATAGGAGATTTAGAGCTTCTTTGGATATTATGTGAAAAAACTAATTTTGAAGAAAATTAATTTTTTTATTATTCTATTACACAATGTTTTTCATTATTTTTATTATTAAATAAATTATCTTTGTATTCTTGTTTTAAATTTTTGTTAAACCTAGATGTAATTATTTTTATCAGTAAATTTTATGTATTGACAATATTAAATATATATTAACTTATTAAACTAAGAGTTATTCAAAATAAGCTTAGCATATATATACTAAACCCATTAACCTAACAGTACAAAAAAAAATATTTAGTTACAATTTTGGTCCCCTAATTACAAATTGTTCATATTTGGTCTTCCCTAAATAAAATATTTTATTTTGATTCATTTAATATACAAATTGGATCAAATTAAATTTAAATTGGTAACTTTAATTAAGTTTAATATATAAAATCTTGGTTGACATATAAAATTTTAACAAGACTCTAAGTTGGTAATAATTGAAAGAAAAATTAGTATAATTTACCTTGTTGCATTAGAATACGTGTAAATCATGTGATTAATTAACGTGAGAAAGCACCTTGATTTGATAATTAGTATCACAAAGCTAACTGTATTTCCCTTCCAACAATTATCAGCTTGGAGCCCATCCTAAGCATCAATTAGAATTAACCTTCAACTTGGCTAAAGTTATTAATATGAATCAGATGTGATCTAACATAAAATATTATACTTTAGGGGGACCAGGTATGATCAATTTGTGTATTAAAGGAGCAAAATTGTAATTAAGCAAAAAAGAAAAGAAAAGGAAGGAATAACAAAATATCCAAAATGTATAAATAAATATGGGTATAAAGGTGTATCACATTAAATAACAACAATTAACACATTTGCATGTCAACTTTTTCATTAGCAATAAGATAGAGTTTAATGAAGGATTAAACTTGAATGATTGACATATTAAGAGAATCCAAGTTAAGTATTTTAAATTAGGAAACTAAAATCATTTTATTTGTATTTTAGTGGGACAAAATTGTATTTAAACTTTATTTATTTATTATATGTAATCCTAAGAGATCAATACTTACTAATTTTAAATTCCTCAAGAATTAAAGGAAAAATACACTTTACTCCCATGCCCCCTAAAGTTTGCAGTTGAGACAAATTACTATCCTTTCTATTAAACTTAATGTCCTACTTAATTATTTTACATTTTAGAATAATTTATGGGATTGAAATGTCTGATTTATATTTTCGGTGAATAATTTGTTGTTCCAAACATAGATTTTAAAGATGAAAAGTGTATTTTCTCCTTTTATCTTTAAGAATAGAAGCTAGAAATCACTTTTAAAAGATGTTTTATTTGGATATGTCAGAAAAGAATTACTTGAGTACAAAGTTACTTAAAAAGACATAAGATGTGTTAAAATATTAGTTGGCACAAAAAGTAGAGTTAAATTTGAGAAATGAGAAGAAAGACCAAGTAGGAGTAAAAATTTCTCCCTCCAGAATTGATTTTGGGACAAAAAAATTGAATAATTATTAATTTTGAAATATTTTACCAAACAAGCCAATTTTGCAGCCTATTCAAAGTTCAGACAAGCACTAAACCCATCTGCCAAACCGCCCAAACAACTATTCATCTGCTAGATCACCGAGAAAAAATATTCAGCTAAGTTTGGGTTTCTGAACTACTAATCTGATAACATCAGCCAAGCAGAAAGCGTAACGTCTCTTGCTTGGTCATATTAGACTTTTGAACCACTTTTGTTTATTTGTTTTCGGTAGTAACTAAAGTATTAGATTCACAAACATTAGAAAATGAAATCGAACTCAACTGAAATCAAACTCGAGGAAAGGCTTCAAGAGTGAAAAACATTAGTCATTCACTCTAAAATTGGACAAAAAGAGTCGGAAAAAATAATCATTCACTCTTAAAAACAACATTCCTAAGACCAAAAAGTTGACCGACATTCTTAAGATCAAAGAGTCAGTTCACCAAATACTCTTTTGTAAATACTATTTGAGACAGACTCCTGCTCACTTCTAATCTGACTGCACAACAAAATGTGATTATTTTGGAACAGAATAAAATGTACATAATTTTGTAAAGCACCCACACTTTAAAAGTGAGCTTTATCTGTGTCTAACACCCCACTTGTATCAAACACTCCACTTAATCCAACATTCATATACAACACATTTAGTATTTAATGTCAATATTTGACACTTAGCAATTACCACGTTTAAACATGATTTGACAAACAATAGACATAATTATATTTCAATATGTTTTGCTTGATGCTCTCATGTAGATATAGATATAATCACATATTTATGAGTCTTTTTTCATGCATATATCTATGTCATGTACCTGCTGCTTGCATCTATGCTTCTCAAGTATATGTGTATGGCCACTGGGATCTCTCTGAATTCTTAGAATCAAATTGAACAAATTCAGGATCAAAATGGTCTAAGAGAGTTTTCAACCTCTCCATCAGTTTTAAACATTTCTCCAATGCCAACATGGACACCAAAATCCATGTCCCATGATTCACTGAATACACTGCAAACACCCATTTTGAATGGGAATGAAGATATAAGATCTGGTTTTGTGATGCTCAAGCAGTGACAAATCAAAACCCGAAGTCTTGGTTAACATTACAGATAACATTCCTAAGGATGCCCTATACACCAAAATCACAATACCAGTGATAAATAGAGGCCCCTCTCATGCCATTGAATACTATAACAGGCATGAGTCCCAATTTAAAGAAACATCTGCAGCAACCAAGCTCCAATGACAATTGAGATACTACTCACAGTATTTCATGTGATTTATAAGATTATACTAACTGAAAAAGTTGCCTCAAAGTATCATGCTCAATAGTTATACACAAACCAACCATTCTGCCCTGATGTTAAAGCTTTGAGCTCAGCTATCCGTGCTAACATTCTCAACAACATTACTAGCACCAGCACTTGAAGGCTTTGTTGGAGGTGGTTCAGAACATGCCCTGAGGACAGCTTCGTTCTTCAATTAAAAAGAAAGGCAGTTCCATATCAGCCATCAAAGTGGAAAATAATCACGAAATTTCTCTGGAGAAAAATGAGCAAGCATCAAGGATTAACTTCAAACATGAGGCTTGTTAAGAATAAAAATACAACTTTGACAAGGAGCTGAAGCAAGCGGCTCATGTATAACGCAATAATCATAACGTCCGTTTAAATATTGTCAATGGGAAAAGTCAAACCATTTTATTACTTTAAGATCAAACAGTGACCAAAACTTCACATAAGATGAAATCAAACATAGTTACAATATATTACCATAGAAGGCATCCAAAATGAGATAACAGAGTTCATTGCAACATATTGATGAAAAAGTATGCACTTGTGTGAACTTAATACTCAAAGATGTATAATAAAAATGACTGAACTTAATATATAACAAAGGGCTTATAATTATGTTTTTAAAGAAATTTGCTTCTAGTTTCAAAATTGAAAAATGAAAGTATTTGAAAAAGGTTAAAAACTATTTTCATAACAGGCTTTATCCAGAAGAAAATAACAGACCATTCTTATAATTCTTCAAAAATTATGAGTTTGACAATGCAAAAGTTTTAATGTTAAATTAAACCATAAACACAGATATTGAGGCTCCCACTCCAAATCCAAGCTGACAGTACACAAAAAACATGATCATGGTCAACTACAACTACTGGTATGGAAGGAAAGACAGATAGCAATTTGATAAATTTGTTAAGAATCCCAAAGAGCTCACCTGCCAGATGCGAAGAAGACGCTTCTTAGCATTAGCCTTTCGGGTGGTAGTGAGCTTGATTCTCTTCCAAACAAGTCCTCCGGAATCATGCTTCTTCACTATCTCCATCACTCTTGTCCTCCAAATCATCTTCCTCTATCTAAAGACATTTCAGTTATTCAATGCAGTAAGTCAAACGCCCTAGAAGCAATATTCATCTAGTTCAAATGTATCTCTAAAACCAAGCAAAATTATAGCCACATAACATCGATGACTCAAAATAATGTGGATATCAACAAATGCAGCAACATGTAATTAAACCAAAATAAACTGTTATATAATTTAGAATAGCATGTGCAAAGAACTGAAAATCGTGTCTTTTCGGCTGAAATACATGAAACTTTTCTGTTTCCTCGGCAAAGGATAAGAACTAGAGATGGAATATATACAGAAAATTTCGACGACACAGAAGAATATCAAGAGAGACAAGATATGAATCTAGTTCCTTTTTTGTTTTGTTTTGTTTTTTTTTTTTTCAGATTTCACTTCAAAAAAGAAAAATCGAACACCTTAGAACGAAACTGGGTTCTTTCAGATCAAATTTGTACACCGTACCTTAGAAGCCGTATAAGACTCGGAGTCGAAGCTGGGGCCGACGGTGGGTGGCGCGGGCGTGCGTGCCGGTGGCTGAGCTGCTGTCTTCTTGGTCTTCTGCGGCGTCGTGAAGTCTGTGATTGTTGAATCCTGAGGAGTGAAGAAGATGAGGGCGTCGGTTGGAGAGTTAGACTTAAATGTTTTATTATTATTATTATTATTATTATTATTATTATTATTATTATTATTATTATTATATTTTTGTTTTTGACTTTTTAAAAGAGTAATGGACATTCAGTATTTGAGCCATGTTTAATAGGGGTGGGTGTAGATAATTTTGAAATATTTTATGTAAATTTTTTTAATTAAATTAATTTTTTATTTATATTTTAATTAATTTGATATTAATTGATTTAAATTTTAAAATTGATTTTAATTATTCAAGTCACTTTGAAATAATTTTGAGTAATTGATATTGATTTGTACTTGTTGAAAATTTTTTTAAAAGGTTTTTTAGTAGTTAATATCATTGAAAGATAATATTAATAATTATAAAAATATAATTAAAATTTTAAAATTTAATATAAATTATCATACAATTATCATGATTTATATACTACATATAATTTTATGATATAAATTATATATTATCCTGTATATATTATTTACTTAGCTAGATATTAATTAATAATTTTTTTATATTATAATAATTATTATATAATTTCATAATATATAAATAATTAATAATAAATTGTATTATAATAAGTCAAAACTTTGTTGGGTTTGGATTTTAAACAATGAGAAAATACAACATTAGATAAATATTTTATTTGAATTTAGATAAAACTTTGAATGAATCTAATTATAAGCATATATAATCTTTTAAATCATTTTTAATCATAAATCAATTTTATAAAAAAATTATCTATTTCAAACTATATTTAAAATTTAACAACTTGTAATTATTGAATTTCGATTTAATTCGATTTTTGTGACTTGAATTGTTTTGCTCTGCCTTAATGTTTAGGTGGGTTGCTTTGTATTATTTGAAATCTGATTAAGAAATGAATTTATAATCTTATTTTTTATGTTTATCAAATTAAATCAATTAATTTATTTATAAAATATCAATCAACAAGAATGATATATTAATTATTATATTTAAAAAGAAATTATTAAAAAAGAATTTTTTTAAATGAAATTAAGTGTGAAATAGAATAATTAACTTACTTAACTTTTATACGCATGCAAATTAAATTAAAATATCAGAAACATTTGAAATTTAATTTGATTTACAAAATTACTTTATCTCAGATGAATTTGTATAATAAATGTTAAAGTTGAAACAGATGAATTTGTGCACATTAACTTTTTTATCACTTTGTTTCTTAATAAAATTAAGTATGAATTAGATGCATATTTAAAATTAAGTGTGAAATATTAGACAACTTGAATGTTATGCATTTGGTTGAAGATATCTTTCTTAGTTAATCAACGCTACTTGCATCATCATATATTTACTCTTCCTTTATTTTATTTTTTAATCAAGAAAGAAAATTTTTCTTAATATTTTTAAGTAATTTAACTTATGACTACTAAATGATCAAGTAGTTTAACTATGATAAAATTAATATTTTTAAATTATTAAGCATGATTAAACTTTATTTAGTTATACTTTAAAAACAAAAATATATATTTATTAAAGTATGTTTTATTTGTGATGGGTATCAAATAGACATAAATTTTGTAACTCAAAAATCAATATGTAATATTGTAAATAAAATGTATAAGTTAGAAGTGTTTTAAAATCACTTTTTATGGATGAAAATGTTTCTTTTGTTAAAAAAAAAATCTTTCACCATTTAGAGATAGTAGCCCAAAGCCAAGAGACGTATCTTAATCAAATCTTTGTCTCCAGAATGGTTTGAGTCTTCGTCTTCATCTATATAATGTCTTCCCCCTTTTTTCTTTTGGTTTGTAGAGCCACTCTTGGTTTCTTTCTTTCTCCCTCTTTATCATCTCAAAGCCACCATCAACCACCAGAACCCCGGCCACCACCATCATTGTCCCCTTTAGTGGGTCGCCACAATCCTTTGGAGATCCTCTATTTTCATTGGAGCCTCATTGGAATGCCCACCTTCAAGCTTGTTGCTAGTGCCAAACCTCATCCTCCATCTAATATCATTGTTGAAGTGGTGGCATTTGAAGGCGAGAATTGTTGGAGCTTATACAAGCTGAGCTCGTCGGAAGGTCACACTCCTTTTGCCGAGGGACCTAAACCTTCTTCAAGCCATCTTCACTGTGCCGTCCTCCACCTTCAATTGCTAGTCCATCATTGTCAAATGATATCTTTCTTAACTTGATTTTCTTTTGTAAGGAATTTAAGTGATTAAAAGGTTTTCATTCAAATTAAGAATTGATTTTAAGAAATAATTAGTGATAAATAATTATTAGGTTTTGATGAACTTGTTGGATAGACTATTTTGAAAAGTTGAGATTCAAAATATAATTTGAAGTTATGTTACTATTTTTAAGATAAGTTGGTATCTCTACCTTATCTTGTAAATCATTTTTTTTTCTTAAATCCTAGAATTGTTGTGTTTATAAATTCTTTTGATTAAATATTTTCTATAGATAATGACAAAAGTTTGAGAAGTATATCCATGTGATTTTTGGTTTGAATTTGATTGTTGTTTTCATTCAGGATTTTATAAGTTGGTTATAGGTTTTGTCATTTTCAAGATATAATTCTTATGATTTTAAGTGATCATGAAAATGATAAATATTTGAAACTTTATATGCCTCGTTATTAGATATAGGTTGGAATATAGCTTGGATTTGCATTTATTTCCATTATATTTTTTATTTATGATGAAAACGCAAATAGCTTTCATGTTAATGAATAAGTATATTTTACTAGTATTTCTGAAACCTTAAAATTATGCTATTTTTTGCATTAAATTTTCGTTATCTTTTAGCTTAAGGATTTTGTCTAAGATTTTTTAAAAGGAAATAAAGTAATTATTTTGTGAATAGGAAAGCAAATGACTATCTTGATTTAAAGAACAATTTGAAAATAAATGGATCCCTTGGGAGTTTCATTAGAAAACCCCAAGTACACTTGTGAACAAAATTGAACTGAAAAATGAAATTAGTGGAGGGATAATGGGAGAATAATTGTTGGAGGGATAAGGTAAACGATAGTGACCAGATATTATTAGACATGGTTGTTATTGATGGTGATTTTTGGTTCACCCAGATCCTGTCAACCTAGTGTAGTTCTTTTATCCCCAAGCTGCAATATGAGTGGATGCTTATTGGATAAATGCAGAAAATGAAGATAAGAGAGGAAGAACAAGAGAAGTTTTTATGTGATTCGACTAAAATTAGGCAGCATTGGTCCCTACATCCATGGTAATTTTTATTGGTTCTAGAGAAATTTTTATAGAATTTCAGTATATGAATTCAGCCTTACTTACAATGATCTCCCTCCTCTTACTTATAGAGGTTTGGAAGGTTACAAATGTAAATTTATAAGCTATAAATATGTTACATCAAGTAATATAAATACAAAACAATATAAACTCCTGCAATTCGACTTCTGCAAATACTTTTTGTGGGTGAGCCCCTTTTTGTTGGGTCTATGAGTTGATGTGTACTTGTTTTGTGCTTAATCTCAGTAAGCTCCTAGCTAAGTAGTGTACTTTATCTCATAAACCAAAGCTTCTAGCCCAGGGTCACTGCTAACCTTTGGTCAGTGAGGTCGAGCTCACTTTTGGTGAAGCGAGCTTGTGTAGCTTGAATCGTTGAACACGCGAGCCAGGACTTAGCATTTGCGGCTCCTTGACAAGTTGGGCTTCCTTTATCTGGACTTTACCTCTAATTAGGACTTCATTAGCCTATGTTTCTCATATACTAGAAAATACCTATAACATCAGCCCCCATCTCTCAGTTTGCTTCGTGGACTGGGAGTTGAAATTCAGTGGAAAAGTTTTTACTTCAATTTGTTATGTAGTTAAAGTCTTTACGTTTAGTCTATTATGTTGTCATTTCAAGCTTCAATCTTTCGCTTCATCTGTCCTAGGCCATACTTCTCACTGTATGTGTTTTACAGCCATTGGAGTCGTAGCCTTGTCCTTTTTGGACCATTCGATTAAGAATAGGCGATCGTCCCCTGGATTCTTCAAAGAACCGGATTGGCCTATTTAAAGCGTAGAGACCTTTTCATTTTTCCAGGGAAGAACTCAATGGGAGCCTTAACTAAGCCCTCTATGTCTCTGATGGCTCAGCTTTCTGACAAGGCGTGTATGGCCTGTTACATATTAGTAGCTCTTTCGTAGATCTTAGATTACTTTTTCACGGCCTTGCCATAGGGTTCAACCTTTCCAACCATACTCTTTAGCATTTTTTGAATTACTTTTGGTGTGAGCTAGAAATGAGCCATCAGCTAAGGAGGATAATAAGAAGAAGATTGAAGAGTTGGCATGCTCTTTGGTCCTCTGGCTAATGGGAGCTCATCTTTTGGAAGCCAGCCTTCTTTTTGTACTCTAATAGCTTTTAGCTTGCTGACTTGTATTTTGACTCTTCTAGTTATAAAGTTATCTCATTGAGTGAGGCTTTTAATAGATGAGCTTTCTTTGTAACTCTTGAACGTTATGTTGGATGTTCTGCATATCTCAGATGATAATGTAAATTTACAACCAGAAGAGTCAAAATATAAGTTAGCAAGCCAAAAGCTGTCAAAGTAAGAAAAGAAGGCCAGCTTCTAAGAGATGAGCAATGCTGTGTTGGACGTTCTACCTATCTTAGATGATAATGTAAATTTTCACAAATTATAAAATATCTAGGTGACTGATCAGTCATACTTTTCAGTTAAATAAATCTAGGCATCTGTGTGCTTTAAATGAGTAATGTTTAGGCAAGTCATGTGAGAGTTGTGAACATTAGTTTACATGAGAGTTATGAACATTAGGTCACATAAAAGCTATAAACATTAGGTTGCATGAGAGTTACAAGCATTAGGTCACATGAGAGCTATACCTTGCAAGCTATACTATAGCAATCTTGTTGCTCAATGGGCAGTATGAGTTTTGCTCTTACTAGCAATTTTGTTGCTTAGGCAAATAATGAGTTTATTTTAGCACCTCTGTGCCTCAGCGAGCTCAATGCTCTTTATTGGAATTGAGTTTATTTTAGTTCCTCCGTGCCTCAACGAGCTTAAGGCTTCACTGGAATTGAGTTTATTTTAGTACCTTTGTGCCTTAGTGAGCTGAAGGCTCTGTTGGATGAGTTTATTTTAGCACCTTTGTGCCTCAGCGAGCTCAAGGCTTCGCTGGATGAGTTTATTTTAGCACCTTTGTGCCTCAGTAAGCTCATGGATTCACTGCATGAGTTTATTTTAGCGCCTCCATGCCTTAGCTGAAAAGCTAGCAATGATATGAAGTTTTGACTTTGTCAACACAAAATAGTTTTTTTCTCAAATAGAATAGCATTTTGTTGAAGATCGTTAGACAAATAAATTTGAATCTCATTAACTTTTGAACAACATTACAATATTAAACTATTGTTCTAATTAAAGGCCTTAACTCTTGATCAATAATTCTCTGGGGTTGCCAAGGTTGCTACTCAGAGCGTTGGACTATATATTCCTGCAGGTAACCTCTTTTGATGAGATCATCTATGGCATCCCTTAGTGCCCAACATTTTAAGGTGTTATGCCTAGTCTCATTATGATAAGCATAAAATTTATCTTTATTTCCCCTGAATCTACTAAGAGTTTAGAGGGCCTTGGGCTTCCTAAAGTTATCACGTCTCTTTTTACTGCAAAGACCTTGTCTTGGGTGTCAAACAAGACATTGTAGCTTCCATGGCGACCCTGATTTTGAGGTCACTTGGCTTTTGCCCTCTTCACAAGCTAAATGTTGGAGTCGTGATTTTGATTCTCATTGCTCCTCTTTTTGCTTAGATTGGAGCTGTTCACTTCATCTTTTTTACTTGGACTCTTTTGTGCTAAATGTATCCTTCCACCTAATCTGCTTAGTAGCTCACTCATAGAATTTGGCTAGATCCTTTACCAGGGACTTGTAGAGGCTCCTATACAACTGTTCATCTTTGTAGAGTCCTACAGAGATAACTGTCAGGATATTTCCCTTAGTGGGATTTTCTACTAAATTGACTTCGTGCTTGAATCTAGTTATATAATCCTTTAGCGATTCATACTTATGTTGAAAGATCATTGCGAGATAGCAAGGCGGTGTGAGCTGTCTTTTTAACACTTGGTATTGATTGATGAATTTTATCTAGCACTCTTCCTAACTATTAATACTGTGAGCCAGGAGGTCTTTGAACTAGGTTAGGGGGTGCTTCCCAATGTAGCTGGGAAGATGCAGCATTTAACTAGAGGATCAATTGTTTGAAGATCCATCTGGACAGTGAATGCATTCATATGGTTGCATGAGTTGCTATTTCTATTGTATAGTAGAATTGTGGGAACTTTAAGCTTGTGAGGGAGGGGCTGCATCTCAATCTCTACAAAGAACAATGAGCTCTCGTCGTCACAAGCTTAATCATTTTGAGCTCGAGGGTATTCCTCTAGTCTCTTTAGCCTTTGAAGCATTTCTTTTATCACTGGGTCTTACATTTTGGATTGTAGGCAGGAGGACTATTAGCTCTTTCGTCCCCTCTGGTCCCGTGAGCAGTGACCTACAGTATCACCTTAGTTAGTTTTGTTCGAGCTCTTAGCTTAATGTAAGCCCTACGTCACTAGTTATCATGGCTCTCATGCATTTGACGAGCTCCTGATCTTATTCGTTGATTAGTGGAACAAACTGAATCAGAATGCTGATACGTCTACTTGACTGACCTTTTCTTCTGAGCTTCTTCACATAATTACTGAAGCTGCACAATGATCACCTCTTACTTTTGTACTCCCAGGGTCTGTGCACAAGTCAACACTTTAACAACCTCAGTCAACTCTTTTACTGATTGGTGAGGTATTTGCACCTCATTAGTTCCAGGGGTAGTAGTAGGTTGGTGGTGAGCTTCAGGGGCAAACTAGTAGTGTTTCCAATAGCGGGGGTGTCTATTGGCTGGACAACTAGAGTGCTTGAACTCTTGGTGATTTTTCCTCTCAACATTGCAGTTGAACAGAAAAATAACTAGAAAGCAGATGCCTCTTCTCCTAGTGCCAAATGTTGATGGTAATTTTTGCTTCATTCAGATCTCGTCAATCGAGTGTAGTTCTTTTATCCCTAAGCCACAATCTAGTTATATGCTTATTGGATAAATGTAGAAAATGAAGATAGAAGAGGAAGAACAAAAGAAGTTTTTACGTGATTTAGCTAAAATCAAGCAACATTGGTCCCTATGTCCACTATGATTTTTATTGCTTTTGTAGAAATTTTTATAGAATTTTAGTATATGAATTTAACCTTACTTATAGTGATCTTCCTCCTCTTATTTATAGAGGTTTAGGAGGTCATAAATGTAAATTTATAAGTTATAAATATGTTACATCAAATAATAAATGTATAAGACAATATGAACTCCTACAATTTGACTTTTATAGATACTTTTTGTGGGTGGCCCCTATTTGCTAGGTCTGTGAGTTGACATGTGCTTGTTCTGTGTTCAATCTTAGCAAACTTCTAGCAAAGCAGTGTCCTTTATCTCATGAACTAGAGCTTTTAGCCCGAGTCATTAGCGACCTTTAGTCAGCGAGGTCGAGCTCACTTTTGGCGAAGCGAGCTCGCATAGGGTGAATCATTCAACACGCGAACTGGGACTTAGTGTCCCCGACTCCCCGGCGAGCTAGGCTTCCTTTATCTAGACTTTGCTTCTAATTGGGACTCCGCTAGCCCATTTTACTCATATATCGAGAAATGCCTATAACAATTGTCTATAAGAATTCACCATTAAATCGTAATGGTATATTGAGTTCTTGTATTTTCATGATGCATGTATATTTATGAAGTATAAAATATTTTATCTATTTTTCATCTTGATCATTATATTTGAAATCACATGTCATGTTTCTTATTTTATATGTTTAGAAAAACTTTAAAGTGTGAAAGCATGATCTTTTTTGGTTTCAACTCCTATATTAGATTTAATTTTTTTTTGCTATATCTATTAAAATTGGCTTTTTCAATTATTCGAATGTCATCCTTAACTTTGATGAGTTAAGGGTTTTAAGACTAAAATTTTTAATTCGCAAGATGCATCATAAATGAGTATGTATATATGTTTATGCTAGACTTCATTTGAGTATAATTTTGATTAACTATCAATTTCTAGTGAATTATTCACTTACTAGGTTTCTAAGAAACTCACTCTACTTTTTTTAAAAATATTTTTAAGAGTCTGAGGCTACCTCTGCTATCCTTATTGATCCACCTAGTCTTGAGCTTACGCCTTGACTAATTAGGTCACCTTTACAGGGCAAGGAGGCATTTTCATGCACATATTTTGATAGTTGGCTAGGTTAGGTCTTCCCATATGCATATGTGATTGTTTGCCCAGTTGATTGTTTACATTATTGTGTGTAGGAATTGTGATGCTTTTTGATTGTTTACATTGGTCATGAGTAGGTGTCACAAGTCAGCCTTATGAATGATTTAAGAAGGTAAACATGCTCAACTTAACATGAAACTTTGTAAAAAAAATCAAGCATTATATGGAGGCCTTGTGGCTCAAATTTGGAAGGAATTTGAGTTGTATACTATTTTTTGATTTTTCCCTATTTTGTGGGTATTTTGATAATTTTGGCAAGGTTCACTTATCCATTATAAGTCAAAAAGAACAAGACTGCATTTCTTGCATTTTTATCTTTGCGTATATATAAAGTGGTGCAAAATCTCAACTTAGAGTTATTAGAAAAGGCCTTATGTTAACTTACGAAAAGTATGTCCACTCCTGCTATTTGGCTTTTGACTCAAAATGCTCTTTAGAGGGGAAATGTTGACAACTTGTCAGTGCTCAATTGAGGGCACCTTAGGGCCTTGTCGGGTATTCATTTGGGGCTTATTGGCACTTAGTCTCGAGATCTAAAATAGAGTTGCCCCTCTCTCTGTTTGATTGTCCCTTTAATTTTGTTTGTTACACACTATAGGCTACTTATGTGGGGCATTTTTGAGGCTTAGTGATTCAGTTACTCCAATTTAAATACTTATATTACCTTCAAACATGTTGTGCATATTTCACAATGCCTCGATTATCTATTCAAGAATGGCTTGAGTTGTTAGAAGGCAGGCATACCAACTAAGAGTGGTGCCACATGGTTTCAACTAGAGAGCTATTGATTAGTGACATTTGGTATTACAGCCCAGTTGCTAGAGTATTGATTGGGCAGCCACACGAACTTGGCTTCACATCAAGTGCTAGTCTTGCTAAATGCCCAAGTTCTCATTAAGCATTTAGGGAGTAGGTAAGAGAAGGGGTAGGCAAAAAGACATGGTAGGCAGGGTGAATTAACTTAAGAGATGGATGGTAGGAGTCAGTTCTCATGATACCAAGGTGGATAATTGGATTAGATTCAATTTGTCCATGTTTATAAGGGTTGTAAAAAGAGTGAGCATTTCTCAATCTCATGAAGAGATGCTATTAAAGACTTGGCCAAAAGGATTTCAAAAGATTGGAGTGGATCTCAGGAAAAAGTATGAGAATATTGCAATTAAAGGAAAGTTATTGATGTATTAGGCATATGCATGTGCAGAAGTTAATGGACTTGTTGTACAGTGGGAACATTGGTTATGTGCTCATTCACGGTAGCATTTAAGGGAATGTAAACTACTCAAAAGAGTGAGAAAATTAATAGCCTATCTAATGGGAAGAGCTTTGGGAGAAGCTTCAGTCTTATTAGAAGTTTTGGCCATATCTAGAGGGATAGGTTAACAATCGATGAAGTTAAAGGGCAAAGCCTTGGTCATGCAAGAGTGCGTGGCTACACCATAACTAAAGGGTTGAAAAATCTAGAAAGATGTGAGAATTGATGGGTTATCTAGCGGGAGGAAGCCCCAGTCTTATAGAGAAAGCTTGACCATGTCCATAAAGACATATGAGCTATTGGCGGGGCCTAGAGGGCAAAGCCATGGTTGTGCTAGAAAATGTGACTATAATAGGCAGTTGACACATCCTGTGGGATGACACATCTCTTTTGATGTGTTGAGCAGACTAATCTTATTAGAGGAGTCCAAAATTGTGTCACAAGGTTGAAATATCCAAAGGGATGCAATAAGTGGGTGACTTCAGCAAAAGGAGTCCAAGATTATGTTGAAGGGCATGATCATGTTTGAGTCGAGGTGACCCAGAGAGATCGTTTAAGATGCTAGGAAGCTAGCGCATCATAATTATGAAATAAACTTTGTAGCAATGACCTTGGAGCTCACAAATGCTAGTGCATAAGCATGTGGTGCTCAAGTTAAAGTGATAGACTATTTTATACTCAACCCTTTTTTGAGCAAAAGTGGAGGAGCCATTAGAGGATATGCTCGGAGCCAATTATAATGGTCCAAACATCAAAGGATGTCAAATGAGAGATGCTGGAAGGCATCAATGTTCATAGAAGTGGTTGTGAAGGCCACGATACAATAACATTTTAACTTTGAAATACCGGCACCAGAGTGTGCAAACTTAGGAGAGGTCATGAGAATCACAGTGCTAAAGAAACATCAACTTTAAAAGGGCTACAATGACCAAGTTATTAGAAGGTATCAACTTAGAGAAGGTTAGAGGATCTGATCGAAGGGCATAACAAAGTGCGAGGGATTGTTCAACCTAATGCAAGTAACCTTAGAACCAAGGGATTAGTCTTGTGTCTCACATCAGTGTCTAGGACATCAGATGTGGGGTAGCTCTGGTAGTAGAGTCCCAAACACTAAGCATGTGCATAGACTATAGAAGTAGTAAATCAAGAGCTACAGAGGTAGCGATTTAAGTTAAGAGCTATAGAGGTAGTAAACCAAATTGAGATCTATGGAGGTGGTGAGTTAAATCGACATTTACAAAAATAGTGAATCGAATTGAGAGCTATACGGGGATAGTATGCATGCAATCTGTAGAGACAGTGAAACAAACACAAGTTGCAGAGGCAATAATCCAAGGATACTGTGCATGTAAGCTGTAAAGGTAATAAAATTTTAAGTTTTAAAGGAAGCTCATCAAAGTCCGTGGAGGCAATAAAATTCTCAAGTTTTAGAATAAGTTCACCCCAAAGTTTACAGAGGCAGCAAAACTTTCACATTTTGGAGAAAACTCATTGAAGTTTATAGAGGTAGCATTATTTTTTATGGAACCAGCTCAAGAAGACAAGCTAAAAGGAAGTCAAAAGAAAAGTTAATGAGTAACAGACTAAAGACTATCTTGATACAACGTCAGGTTAAGGGTGTTATTTCTTTGAAACTTTAAATGACATTAGCTTAAAGAGACAAGCTAGGGGTGGTTAAGGGATTAGCTCAGAGGAGCCAATTGAAAACCCTCATAAAGAGTTTAAGGGAGTAGCTCAAGAGGAGTAGGCTAAAAACTTTTATGGGAGCAGTGTCAGATTGAGATGTCAATAAGGATATTGACATGTTCTTAAGTGGGGGAAAATGTCACAAGTCAACCTTGTGAATGATTTGAAGGGGCAAACATACTTGGTATAACATGAAACTTCATGGAAAAATCAAGCATTATATGGAGGCCTTGTGGCTTAAATTTGGAAGCAATCTGACTTGTGTATTATTTTTTTGATTTTTTCATGTTTTAGGGGTATTTTTATAATTTTGGCAGGATTTTCTTGTCCAGTGTGAGTCAGAAAACACATGGCCGCATTCCTTCCATTTTTATCTTCGTGCCCATATACAATGGTGCAAAATCTCAACCTAAAGTTATGAGAAAAGGCCTTATGTCAACTCACAAAAATTATGTCTACTCTTACTATTTGGTTTGTAGCTCAGAATACACTTTAGGGGGGAAGTGTCAGTTATTGGGTGCTCAGTTAGGGGTAACTTGAGGCTTTGTCAAAAGTTTCTTTAGGGTTTGTTAGCCTTTAGTCTAGGGATCTAAAGAAGTATGCTGGTTTAAAGTCTCCCCTATACACTCTAATTTATGTAATAAGGCATTTATCAATAAAATGGAGTTATTCCTCTTCCTATTCGATTGTCCTTTTATTTTTGCCTGTTGTGCACTAAAGGCTATTTATATGGAGTATTCTTGAGACTCAGTTATTTCAATTTACTTGCTTATATTACCTTCAAACATGTTGTGCATATTTCATAATGCCTCGATTATCTATTCAAGAATGGCTCATGTTATTAGAAGGTTGACATGTCAGCCAAAAGTGGTGACATACGCTACTCGATTTTGGCAAGAGAGCTAATAGCCTGTGACAATAGGGTATGTGTGAAGGGATCTATGGATCTATTAATCTAATTCATGGTATGTTATATAATCATATGTAATATATGGGTTTCTAGAATTACCTGGCATGGAAGAAAAGTCCATCTTCAAAATAATGACTTCTTGATCTGGATTACACACAAGCTTATGTTTTTGGGTGAGATACTGATCACTCACCTAGATATATTTTGATGTGTATCCTCAATTGGGTAGTCACACTATATATAGGTGGTGATTAGAGGCCTCTCCCTTATGCAAAATCCTAATGGGCTAACCTACCCATCATGGATAGCCTACGCATAAGGCCCACTACTAAATATTCCATGTAGAATTTAATTTCCCCATAAAGCCTAATAATACAATTGATCACAAATGGGCTACTATGTACACAAATTAATATTTGACAGTTGTATTAGTCTGGGTTTTATTTAAAATATAATTGATTATGTTAGTCCACTAGGATTAAATCCAATATTCTCCAATTTGGACTACATAATCAGGTTTTAAAATAAAATCATATCTCTAGATCAATAATACATAATGTGGCTACACAAAGTGTCAAATATAAGCTAGTACCCTAATAGGTCCACAACAGAAATACAAGTCTATCAACAAAGTAGAAAATCATACTTGATAGGAGTATTGATATTATACATGTGAAGTACCCATATTCTCAATGACCTAACCTAACATGGAATGTGGGAAATAAGAAAAACATGCCAAACGAGAATATGTGATCATAGCATGCAATTCTTAACA
>JANHAO010008025.1:0-19636 GCA_026873985.1 Saraca asoca | reverse complement strand
GCCGCACTTGGGCCGTTCGCTGGTCCATCATGGACAAATCTGAATTTCTCATATAACAACATGCATATGACATGTATCCCAATATATATATATATATATATATATTATATAGTCTCTAACATAGCATTGACATGTCTAAAATAGGATTAGAGTTGTTTTCAAAACAACAAAGTAGAAGTTAGGATGTCTGTATTATAGATTTGTGGTTAAATTTGCATTTTTTTCCTTCCTAAAACAAATTAAAAACCAGTTAAAGTTAGAGTTATTATATTGGATAAAGATTTTCAATTGAAATGAAGAAATTACATTCTTAAAACAAATACAAAAATGGGTTGTTAAAGACTTTTAGTTGAAATAAAGTAATTACCTTCCCAAAATAAATACAAACAAATACAAAATATTGTTAATAGTAATTTAAAACTATAGGTTTGAAAGACATTGGGAGAGAGACAGAGGAAGAAAACCCCAAAAAAAAAAAAAAAAATTTGCGTTGCTATGGGAGTAAAGGGGAAGGGAAGTAATCATTCTTGATTTACTACAGACAGGAATACAAATTCTTGATTTCTTTCTCAAGTAAATCCTCTTCTCTTTTAGGTTTCAAAATTCTGATGTATTGCCAAGGTGTGTTCTATGATTTTTGAATGTTTTTTGAGTCGACATATCCGTATCATGTGCGTTGTGCCACTATTTGTGCCTTTTAGTCTCCAACTATTGGCAAAGCTCCCTTTTGGTGCTGACCTAATCTTATATTTTGAAATAATTGTATAATTAATTTATTATCATTTATCAATTATATTAAATATAGTCATTTGTCATATGTCTTATATTCAATTACATAATGGATTATTCACAATTTTTAATAAAATAATGCTTTTCAACAATTGTTACAACCACATGTAAAATTAAGGATCGTCTATGTCAAACCTCCATGTCAACAATATTATCAAGAGAATTCTTCTACACTCTCACTTGGTGAGTTGATTATTAAAACATGCAAGAAAGTTGCATTTGATGAATGTCACAAGCAAGTCTTTAAAGAGTCTAAAAACAAAAATCCAATATCTCCAATTTAAAAAACATTGACACCTAATTTATTAGTGTCACTATATCTAAAATCGAACCGACACAGAGATACATTTGACATGCATAGGACATATATCCCAAAAAAATTATTATGATCTCTAATATAGCATTAACATAACTAAAATATGATTAGCGTTGTTTTCAAAACAACTGAGCGGATTTTTAAAGAATTGTTTCTTAAGATTATTTTTTATATATATATAAAAAAATAAAAAATAGAAGTTAGGATGTCAGTATTATAGATTTATGCTTAAAAATTTACCATTTTTCCTTCCCAAAACAAATTAAAAACCACTTAAATTTAGAGGTATTATATTGGATAAAGATTTTCTACTGAAATGAAGAAATTACATTCTTAAAACAAATACAAAAAAACGTGTTGTCAAAGACTTTCAATTGAAATAAAGTAACCACCTTTCCAAAATAAATACAAACAAATACAAAATACTGTTAATAATAAGTAAAGCAAAAGTATAGGTTTAGAAGACATTGGGAGAGAGACAAAGGAAGAAAGCATAGAAAAACAAAAAATTTATTGCAATACTATAGGAGTAAAAGGGAAGATAAGTAATCATTCTTGATTTAGTATAGACAGAAATACAAATTCTTGATTTCTTTCAGAAGTTAATCCTCTTCTCATCTGGGTTTCAAAATTATGATGCATTGCCATGATGTGTTCTATGATTTTTTAACTTTGTCGAGACGACGTATCCATATCATGTGGTGTGCTGTTCGGTATTTGTGCCTTTTAGTCTCCAACCACTGGCAATGCTAATATTTTGAAATTATTATATAATCAATTTATTATTATTTATAAATTATATTAATTATGGTCATTTATCATAAGTTTTCTATTCAATTACCTAATTGATTATTCACAATTTTCAATAAAATAATGTTTTTCCATAGTTGTTATAGTTATAAGTAAAATTAAGACTACACAATCATTAAAATTTCTTAATTTTTATTTGAAAAGAATAAAAAGTCATATAATTAATTCTACTTGGCCAATTAATTTTGAATGTATTTATTATATACATTATTTTATCTAGTATCTTTTTCCAATTATTATAATCAGATGGATGCCTAAAAAAAAAAAAAATTCAAACCCAATTAAAAATAGTGAAGTCTTATAACTTGTGGTCCATTTTGGACTTTAATATAATGGCTAAAGAAATAGTTATTGAGTATCATAATATTTCAATAGAGATAAATTTGACATTCAATGGGAGTATTTTAGAAAATATATATAATAGTATGTGAAATTTTAAATCCGCGGGACATATATCTCCCTAAAATACACATAGTTCCGTCATTGATTTCAAAGTAAGATTGACATTCTAATAAATACTAGAATCAGACACTAACATATGAAATTGCCTTTTTTTTTTTTCCCTTTAAGGAAGGGATACATGTCTGTGTTAGAATTGTCAATGATTTACCTTAGAATTAATTTTTTTGAGATGATTTTTTTTATTTAAGTTATTGCAGTATACATTTTTTAGTACACAACTTTTAAATCTTTTAGCTGGATGAATTTCATTGGCATCGACGCTTAAAAAAGCTACATAAGATGATAGGCATATATAGGGAACCCTATTTTTTTTTCCTTTGAAATCAAGGATTATCATCTCAAGGGATACAAGGGTCTTTGCATGTTTGCATCGATCGAAATATTCTTTCTTTGCATCATTCTAAATCAACGTGTTCTTTTAATATTATTAAGTTGGAAGTGTCGTGACAAACGTAAAGATAGTTAGAATTCCTATCACAACTGCAATTTCATTGTTTGAACTTAAGCGATAAGATGCAAATTTAAGGTAACTTTCAAATTACAAGTTCTTATAAAATGATAAAAATAATGATGCAAAAAAAAAATATATTCTTTATAAACTTATTTATAATTTGCCAAAACATATGGCTTTTGTAATTAAACATAGTTGTATGTCAAAAATTAATAAAACCACGCTTTCAAAGCATGAGTTAAACACTAAATACTCATGTTTAAACAAAATAACTAATTTTAAGCTCAACATTCATGATCAGTTTGAAAAGAAATATATCATCATCATTCATACATGTTATCAACTATTAAGAACAATAATATTAATAATTGTCATGCTTTAATTGAGAAAATAATTTGATTGAGTAATGCAAATCCCATTAAATGAACAGGAAGTACAAGTCGTTCATGCATTTTAGAAAATTTGTCATTCTCTATTTATAACGTCGTTATTTCTTCTAAAATATCATCTGAAAGTGTTCCATTTTTTGCAGAGATAAAAAAAATGGTTTGAGGCATTCCAAAAATCAAGGTCGAGACCTCTAGACCAAATGCCCGGTTGATGTTGACAACTTTTTGGGCTCTTAACCAATATTAAATCATGCATTGGTGTTCTTGGTTTGTAAAATTTTACTTTCCTTTATTTAGTACAGCAATCAATATCACAGACTAAGCTTTTAGAACATGCTCGATACACAATATTCTCGTATGATGTTGCTTCATTATTAAATTTGACCTCAAAAATTGATCTAACATTAAAACACAGTTTTGTAAAGAGTATGTACAAAAAATAAATATGTTTAGCATAATTCTGAATTTTCTGTTGCAATTTTGTTGCACAGTATAGTCCCGTACAACCAACTTGTTATGATATTTGAGAACATGTGCCCTTTCAAGATGTAATCAAATATTACAGATTATCCCTAGGCCTAAGAAAAAGCAAATTGCTGTAACAAAATTTGACTAATAGATACAATAAAAAAATTTAAGAGTAAGTACTCTTGGAATCTAACGAAATCATCCCGATCTTTCAAGTTTAAAACTTCACTCAATTTTTCTTTAAAATGGAAAAAAAATACTATAATTAAATTTAAATTTAATTTTTTTATTGATAAAATATTATACGAAATGGGATATTTTAAATATTTTTTAATAAAAATATATTTTGATTAAGATCAAATAATTAATACACCATTATATTGACATCAAATTTTGACCCTTTCATTAATTATGTTTTAATCATTTGAATTTAATTAAATCATATATTTAATTATAAAATTCTGAAAATATCTTATATTATCAAATTTTATAATTATTTTTTCTCATCATTTGATTTATTTCACCAGTGAAAAATTCGAATGTGGATTTGAATATGATATTTTTTTTATCTTTCAGTGAAATTCTAATTAGATTTTTAAACTAAAGGTAAAATTTTCATAATTTCATTAAACCTCGTGCAAATTATTAAATTTATTCATATGAGATGAATACAGATTCTTGAATATCCTCAGATACAATTACATACCAACAGAAAAAAAAAAAAATGGAGCAAATTGTTCTTCACAAGTGCATTTTATCTTCCTATGCAATTCAACAATTCAGATGTTTCTTGCAACAGTCAAAATGTAAATTTGGAAATTTTCATGCTCTGATTGTTTGATTCGCAAACTCAGGAAAACCACCACAGAGAATAGAAGCAGGCGGCATAGACGTACTTCAGGTCAGAGTACCTAAAATGAGCTTAACACTTGGTATTTGAGCTTCCTTTGAGATCATCTTTTACTCCATCAAAGATACATAACAAATCTTAAGATTAGAGGCAAATGGCTCTGAAATACGGTAAATCTCAAATAGTGTCATGGCCATAGCAAAGGTAGTTGAGATTTCCTCAAGATCAACTTTTAAACCATCAAACAGGTCTCTCCTGCAAAGTTACAGAAAAGTTATGACAGCAAAATCTGACGTGAACAATAGAAAAATGCTAGAAACTATGAATGTTAAATAATTAAGGAATGATGCTATGCCATATAAAATAATTAAACGAATATTTTCAAATGGTAAAAGAATAATTGGGGTAAAATTAATAAATCTTGACGCATGTTGAAAAATAATTTTAAACAAAAACTTCCAGTTTCAATCACAGGAAATACAAGGAATTGATATTGTGAAACAAGAAAAACGATTCCTACTCCGAGATTAGAAAGCACAAATCCACATTAATAAGCATATTTCCTAAACAACCTTTCCAAAAAGATTTCTTATGAAGGATTTCTAAATGCAATCCCTGAATATGGCCCCCCTTAATAAAAAGCAAAGAAACACTGGATGGTTTGTGAAGAGCTTCAAAACAATAGTCTCAGCCATTTGGTTTTACATTGACTAAAATTATATAGATAATTGAGCGATACAACGAAGGAATCACAACAACCTAAGAATTAGCAATCTAATCACTAAGAATCTACTATACACAACCCCTAATTAGTTCCCCTATTTACAATGGTCAATACTACCATACTTCACAATATCAACAGCCCCCATAAATATTTTTTCTGACTGTTCACAAGTATCATGACACAAACAGAAAGAAACAATGTTAGCTAAGTAAAGACAACTCAAAACTATTGATAGTTACTATTTGAGATATTATAATTAATTCATTATTGATGCTATATAGTGAACTTTATGATAATTTACATTGACTCTTGAGAGTAGATAGTGTAGTGAAAGGCTGCAGAATTGTTATTTTACCATAAGCAATTTAACCAACAAGCGATGGCTTTAATAAGTAACAACACTCTGTTAGTTTACATGAGAAAAGGTCTTAACTACAATTAAAAGAACATATAAATTACCTTCATTGGTGCCGCATCCCCCAAATCAGCTTATATATCTCTCCCTGATGAACACAACTATAAAATAGAATATAAACATAAAGTGTGCGGAGATCATAAATGAAACTGTCAGCTGACAGGTCACACCCATCTAACAAACACTATGGGCCTGAGACCGACATAGTTGTGTTGTTTTGAAAATCATAAATTCTAAACCACGAGACAATATGTATGGATTTGTGTCATAAAATGCCGACATGTTGGATTTGTCTTATAAAATGCCAACATGTTGAAGTTGCATTGAGTGTACAATTTCGTTACACTATTAACAATTTAATAATGTCACTGGTATATTCTAATGAGCAATAAAGTATTGAGAATATTACATTTATTCAGAACTAGTTTGTTTCAAAACAATGACAATAATTTTTCTACATCAAGGAACAAAAGGTTACTATCTGTATCACCCAATCAATCACATCCAAGAATATTGTTCAAACAGAAATTTTTTGAAAATTATAAAATAGTAAAAGATCCGTTCAGGTAATTTATTTAGAAATCTTTTCAGTGCATGTTACGTATATGAACTCGGTATCAGTTATGAATCACCACAGAATGGATAAAATATCATTATATAAGCCAACAATGGCCAAGGGAGGTCAACCACAAGGCTGCAGCGATTTAAGAACCTGACTGTCAGGAAGTGACCAGCAGAGAGAAACAAGCAAACAAACTGGGTAACAACTAATAAATGATAACCGTAAAATTGTTTCCGAATGATTATAGCACCATACAAAAGTAAAAATGATCATTCATTCTCAATGGCTAAATTCCATGAAGAAATAAACCCAGAGCTGCATCCCTATAATATAAAATAATATATCAGTACTTTTCAGAAGTTACAAACTTACAAGATTAATTTTTATGAGGTTCAGAATACAGTCAGCAAATGAAAGAATAAATAAACCATTCGCCCACAATATATATGAATCATTCTTGTTGACAGAGAAAACCATAAACGATGCTGCGGCATAATTCCAATCATTCCGCACAATAAACTAAGTAACAATTTTTGTTGTATAATCAGCTGTTTGTCCCCGTCTGGCATAGAGAGACAATTAAAGGGAGGTTTACAGATACAGACCTGCTATCCGTAGAAGGCACCCAATAATGGAAGCTGTAAGTTGAAAAGCCACCAAGGCACCCACATGCCCAAGTAAAATGGCAATAAGAAACTCCTGTTAAAGATTTCCAGTGCACAAATTCCAATCATTTGAATTGATTTCAGCAACTAAAACAGTATTTTTTCCTTATGCAATGCTCGAGGGATTGTAAAAGATGCATGAAGTACATGAAAAAAGCTCTCTAAAATTGATACAGAATATGTTCAGATCCTTATTCAGTATGCACTTCCTAGGACATTTGACTCTTCAGAGTCCCCCTCAGATGAAGCAATATCATCACCATGAACATAGCCAGCATCTTTCATGAGCTCATTCAATCCTTCCATCAAAGGGTAAATTTCAGAAGCATGGGGGTTGGATGTGTCTCCCACAAGAAAGGGGGAAAACTTGTTGCCAATGTCAACCCAAGCACAACCAGGAGCCTTTCTCACACCCAGGTCCCTCATGGAAGTCCTCACATATGCTAGTTTGCTCCAACGACCAGCAGCAGCATACATATTGGCAATTAATACATAGTAACCAGAATGATCAGGCTTCTTTTCCAGCAATTTTCCTGCGGCCCATTCCCCCATTATCATATTTCCATGGATTCGACAAGCCCCAGTAAGAGTGGCCCACATGGCAGAAGTTGGTTTAAATGGCATCCCTGTGATAACCTCCTTTGCTTTGTTTAAAAGACCAGCCCTCCCAAAGAGATCAACCATGCAGGCATAGTGCTCCAGGTGATGACTTACCCCATAAATGGCTGGCATCTTTTCAAACAGCAATTGACCCTGAGTTACAAGACCTGAATGACTACAAGCTGTTAAAACAGCAATCATGGTCACATGATCTGGCTTAATCTCAGACTTGCACATCTCTTCAAACAGATTTAATGCAGTTTCTCCTTCTCCCTTCATCCCATATCCAGCAATCATTGAAGTATATGTGACTTCATCTCTTGTACTCAATGAATCAAACACCCTTCTGGCTTCTAAAACTTTGCCAGACCTTGCGTACATCTCCACAAGGGCATTCCACAGCAATAAATAGTCCTTAAACTCTTCACGCTTCATAATGTAGCAGTGGAACTCTTTCCCATGCTGTAAATTTGCTATCCGAGCACAAAGAGGAAGAATGCTTGCAATTGTCACATAATTAGGTTCAATCCCTTGGCGTAACATCTCTCTAAAAAGAAAGGAGGCTTCCTCAGATTGATCCACATAAGCATATCCAGAAAGCATGGCATTCCAAGTAATCAAACCCTTTTCTTCTATTTTATGGAATAATATATATGCATGCCTAAGGTCTCTACACCTAGAATACATAGTAATTAATGCATTTTGTATGTTATCAAACACATCAGAGCAAGTTCGGACAGCATGACCATGAATCTCCTTTCCCAATTTAAGAGCACCAATGTGGGAAGATGCCTTTAATCCAATCACCATTGCCACAGAATCCAAATGATGTACAGCTGTTCTCATCTGAGAAAGCAACAGAAGTGCTGACCTGAAATTGCCTGTTTGCAAGCATCCTCCAGCAATAGTGTTCCATATTATTATATTCATTTCAATATTCTCCCTTTGCATGCTTTCAAATAGCTGAAATGCTTCCTTCCACATACCCTCAGAGGCATAATTAGATATCATAGTGTTCCAAGAAACAGCATCTCTAGCCAGCATATTATCAAACAAGTAACGAGCAACTTCCAGTTCCCCAAACCTCCCATACATGGACACCAGTGCATTGTGCACAAACAAACTCCACTTCTGATTGCTAACTTCAATAGACTTGTGAACCTCCATGCCCGTAACTCGATCTGACACCTCACCACAAGCCTTAAGGACAGATGGGTAAGTGAAATCATCTGGTCTTACCCGCTTATTCAACATTTGCTTATAAGCAGAAAGAGCCTCCACAAAAAGCCCATTTCTAACATAAGATGAGATAAGCAAATTCCAAGGCAAAGGGTCCAGAATATTACAGTTTTCTGTGACAATGTGAGCATCAGCAATGAGATTGACATTTGAGTAAAATGTAATAAATTTAGGAACCAGGGTGGGGTGTTGATCCAGGCCCAGTGAGATAACTTTAGCATGAAGCTGTGTACCCTGTGGCAGCAATTTAAGGTTGATGCAAGATAAAAGAAGAGAACTAATGGGCTGTACAAGGTCAAAAGCTTGAGAAGATGATGCATAGAGCTGGATATGAGAAAATGTTTTGAACGCATTCAATAACTGCCCTTGGTTCACAAAATCCTTAAGAGATGTAAGAAGATAAGAAATCATGGATGCATCTGCGCACACAGTTGGTTTATCATATTGCTTGGTGGCCTTTTTCCATGATATTGGTATGAACTTTTGAATTTGAGATATGAAAAGACCCCTTGGTACAGAAAACAATGTAGAAGGCAGCATAAGGAAAAGATATAAAATTTATGATCATCATAGACAAGAATTGACCACATGGCTTCATTATCAAGTTATTCATGTCGTTTGGTATCTAACTCAGTAATCGCAGTTCCGATATCAAGGATCAGAACAAGTCCCCTGCAGCCACAACAACCAAAAACAGATTACAGATTTATTAAGTAACATGATAAGATAAAAAATTCTCAGTAATTTCACGAATTCCCATATGTACACAACATTCATCTTCCAGCTAAGTGCAACTAAAGACAAAAATATAATATAAAAACAAGCCCAGCTAATAGCAAAATTCTTCAAATATTCAGTCCCTTAAATCCCTTCTAACGGCATAAATCAATCATCAATTAACATTCTGGGCCGGATTAGCATTAAGAAAACACCAGTAGGAAAACAATCCACTATTTACCATCTATGTTCCCATCATTGAGTATATATTGAAGTAGAAAATCTGAAAATCATGTACAGAAGATATATTTTGAAAGCTTTCAGCTTAACAGATCATTGACTGACAAACCAAAAATTGTTAAAAAGCATTAATGGACCATGCAGCTTAATACGCATTTCTAGAACTGAGACTTCCAATGCTTTCAGCACAGCATCTCCAAAGGACTAAGCTACCCACTAATAAGCTAAAATGGAATAAATGAAAACCAATCCCAACAAAATTTCATACATACAGCAACTTGATCAAGTCTTTGTAACATCTCAGACATTTCATGAAAACATTCAATACTTAGTTCCCATCAACACTTATCAATTCCAGCTATACAAAAAATGCACTGCCCATTTCAAAAGCCAAATAAATACTATCTTTTCCATCATCATTTTCTGGAATTCATGAATCATATTCATATTAAGGAACTAAAAGTTGTAAAGTGTTGGCCGATATGCATGAAACTTTTCAGTTTCCTTGGCAAAGGATACAAAATAGAGTAGGAATACAGAAATTTCAACAACACAGCAGAATGTCGAAAGAAACAATATATTAATCGAGTTGTTTAGTTCAGAATTCACCTCAATGAGGAATAACCAAACAGATTTCAGCTACAATACAAGCTCGCTTCTGGAGTGAATGCAGCGAAACAGGGTTCTTTCAGTTCTCAACTCATGAAATTTATGCAAATGACCAAGTACTCTTTGTCCATCTCACTAAACACAAGATAGTCAGCTGCTCATACCTATCTATCTAAACATGACATTCTCTGTTTCTGGCTTGGGCCATGTGAAGGAAACAATAAGAACTAAATTATAAGTTATCTAATTTAGCAAAACCTGAAGAAAAACAGATTAAATACATATTCTAGGACTCTGTTTCATGTATATAATTCTTTGTTTGGGAGATCTTCAACCAAAATCTGGTTGTGCAATAACGAAATCTGATCTTAATGCTCCCATTGCCAATGGTCTTAGAATACAAACACATGAATTCAGACTACTCTTGGACGGATGTTTGAAAAACCAGGCTTATACTTTTGCAGGAAAAACAGTATTTGCTAATTGCTAGTCCATGTGTGGGCTTTCATCCTGCAATTAAGACACGAATACAACTAATTGAAAATTAACTTCCACCGTTTTAATTATTTGATTTTGAACTTTCAAACAAAAGAATATAAATAATTACTTCATTTTAAACTTCCAGCCTTTTCACCTATTCTTAGAATCATTTATATTAAGCTAGCAATCCTATCATCAGCTGTGGCAGAGATTTCAAGATATAACCATAATCTAAATGACAGGTCCAAACAAGAATAAACAGGTAACCATAATCCTAAATCATCAATGAGTTAAGTTCAAACAACAATAAACAGATAATCATAGTCATAAACGGACCTCACTGGTGTGTTGCTGCTCCCCGTCTTCAAGCTCAACCCCGCCCTCAAGGAGAAGTGGCCAGAGGTGCTGCGCGCGGGCCGTGACGACGGTGAGACAGTGAGGCGAGCTAGTTACGTCGTCCAGCCGTCAAGGCAGCTCAGGTGAGTGAAAACCAGAAAGAGTACTAAATATGTGTGCGCAATAAGAAGACGAAGAGAAAATAAAATTTATTTTCAAAATCATTGAACAAAACGGAAAATTAAATAAAAAATCATGAGCTAAGAGAAGTTTTAATGTTGTAATTTTATTGAATTTATAATTTTATTTTATAATTTAAAATAATTTAGAATTAAATATTTATTATTAATTTATATTAAATTCAAATAATAAAGCCTAACTTAGAATTCAATTGAGTTTAATTTTTTTTATTGTTCCACCAATTTTTGATGAAAAATTTCAAATTTTTAAATCTTTATTAATATGTAATTTTTTTAAAAAATAAAAATAATTTTTATATAATAAGTAAATATAAGTAAATAAATTTTAATGAGATAACAAGTCAGAAAAATATTAGTATATAAATTTAATAAATATGTTAAATTCTATATTAAATTTGATATTAATCGATAGCAATGACTTAATTATAAATTTTTAAATTTTAGAATATAATTAAATAAAATAAAATTATAAAAATTATATTATAAATTATAAGAATTAAAATTGATGTTAACCTAAAAATTGTTGATCATGTTGTTATAGCATCGATTCTATTATCAGATATAGGTCAATATTTAAGATTAAATAATTCAATATATTTTATATTAATTTTACATCATTAATTAATTAAAATCATATAATATTATTATTATAGAATACAATTTTATTCCATTTTAATTATTTAGATATTATTCTAAATTTAAATATTAAAAATGATTTATAAATTAAAAAAGTTTATATTTATATAAAAGTTTATTAATATTTTTCCTAGAGTAGTTATAAAAATATAATGATTTTAGATAGGACTAATATTTAAAATATAAATTTAAGTTATGTTGACAGTGGATTTTGGTTCTGAGCCAAACTCCAGCCAACAAAGGATTCTTTTCGGATTTCAAGCTGTAATTTGGTCACAAATACAATAAACGAATGAAGAAGACAAGAAGAACAGGAAGAGCAGTAAAGAACACAGAGCTTTTTAACGTGATTCGGCCAAATTCGGATAGAATCAAACCCTACATCTATGATAATGAATTGAACTGATAATATTTTTATAGAGTTTCAGTATATTGGCATCAGTCCTCTCAATGTTCATATCCTTCTTTCTATTTATATAGGAGAGAAGGTTACAATTGTAATTTTACATGCAGTAAATCTATTAAATCAGATATTTAATGTCCAAGACAAGATGAATAGACTAAAATCTTGCAAGTTAGCTTCTGTAGATTGCCTTCTGCAGGTGGGCCCCACGTGTCTGCTGGGTAGTACATATACTGGTCTTCTGCTTAACAAGCTCTTGGGCTACTGATCGTGCTTCGCAGGCCAGATCCTTCGATATAAGGGAGCTGCTATCTTCTGAAGTAGTGAGGTTGAGCTCGATCTTGTTGGGCGAGCTCGAGCAGAGGAGGTTGTTAGCGACGCAAGCTGAGACTTAGCACTCTGAGCATCTTGCAAGTTAAATTCTTGTCGTGTTCTGGCCGCTTGCCAGCCCATTAAAAATGTGCTAGATTTCACATATAACATAACCCCCCAACTCTCAATTCGCATCGTGGGCTGGGAGTTGAATCTTTTCAAAGGTCGTTCACTTCGCAGATTTCAGCATAGTCAAAGTCTTCACTGAATCTATCGTTTTGTCTGTTCTAGGCCATACTTCCTGCAGTACGTGCCTTTTGATCATTGGTGAGTTAGCCTCGTTCTTTTCCAAGGCAATAAATGAAAACAGTTGGGGAGATTCATCTAAACCCTTCGATAAGACTGAACTTGGCTCTATTTAAGGCAGAAGAAGCCTCTTTTGTTCCTTCATTGAGCAAACCATGAATATTCCAGACAAGCTTCCCTTATTTTTGGATTTTTGTCTTTCTACCATGGTGCATATGGCCTACTGCATAAAGAGCTTTGAAGATACGACTTCTCCGGTAACATGGAGAGATGTCATACGGATCTCAGATTATGTCCTCTCGGCTTCACCGTTAGGTTTTTGCCCCACCAGCTAGGCTCCTGATGCTTCGTGGGTTGCTCTCTTTGCAAATCAAAAGATGAGCTGCTGGTCGGGAAAATAAGTAGCAGCTATGCTCTTTCCCTCTTCATTGGCGGGAGTCAAGTTAAGGAAGAGCTTGCTGCTGAGGAAGGCATCGGGAGAAAAAAATTGACGACTTAGGCAAGCTCTAGTAGGCAAGGGCTTCACCTCTTGGTGGTTGTCCCTTTGATTGGTGGGACCTTTACTCTTGTGTGGCAATCTTTCTTCCAAAAAAAAATTAGTTGTAGCCTTCCTCTTGTATTTTGGCTTTTTCTAATTTGTATTCTGAGCTCTTTTGATGTAATTTTACCTCGTTGAGGCTTTTTAATGAATAAAATCTTTTTTTGTAATTTCTATGCACTGTTCTTAGCTTTCTGCATCTCATAGATGATAATACAAACTTCTTGTAATTTGTGATGAGATACCTGAATAGCCAATCGATCAGACTCCCTTGTGAGCAATAAGAATGAATGAAACACCTCACACATAAGCGTTGTATAAGCAAATCGCATAAGAATTGTGTCCAACAGAAAGTTGCATGAGAGTTGCGAACATTGGGTCACATGAAAGCTACGAATTATAGCGATCTTGTTGCCTTAGGCAAATAATCAAGTCAATTTTTACGCTTCAGCGAGCACATAGCTATGCTAGCGTTGAGTGTTTAGGAGTACCTCTGCACCTCAACGAGCACGCAGCTACGCTGGCAGTATAAGTATATTTTTAGCGTCTCCACTCCTCAGTGAGCCTGTAGTTCAACTGGCATTGTGAGTATGTTTTTAGCGTCTCCACGCCTCAGCGAGCATGCAGCTGCGCTGGCATTATGAATATGTTTTTAGCATCTCTACGCCTCAACGAGCACGCAGCTATGCTGGCAATGTGAGTTTATTTTTAACGTCTCTATGCCTCAATGAGCTCGCAGCTTAACTGACAATGTAAGTTTATTTTTAGCGTCTCCATGCCCCAATGAGCACGCAGCTATGCTAGCAAATGTTCCGGGATAAGCCCCGGCGCCTCAACTTAGGAAGCTAGCAATTTCGTCAATTCATCTCCGGAATGAGCTCTAAGGGGCCTCAATTGGACCAAAGGCCACAGTTGGCACAAAGTTACTCAAGAGATTTAAAAGAGATGTCCACATGCAAGCTGCAGGAATTGCAAGCACTTGATAGCAGGGAGTAGGATAGAGAGATGAAGACAATAACACCAAGCCAATCGGCAAACAGCTTTCAACAAGAACAAAGGAAAGTATTTGCATTAACTCATGATTTTAAGATATATTGTCAATGTATTATTCTAACCAAGCCCCCCGGCTCTTGGCCACCATCATGCTGGGGAAGCTAAGATCACTGCTCCGTAGGCTGTGCCACGTACTCCCTTAGACGGCCCCTTCTAATCAGGTCCTCAAGTGCATTTCTAAGGGCCTAATAGTTCGAGGTCCCATGGCCGGCCCCGTTATGATAGGCATAGAACTCGTCTCTATTTCTTTGCCTGAATGGAGTCTTCAAAGGTCTTGGCCTTCCGAAGTCTTCCCTATCCCTTTCTGCTACATAAATCCTATCTTGAGAGTCTGATAGGATGCTATATTGTTCGTGGTGGTTCGAATGCTGAGGTCGCTAGCCTCTGGGCCTTATGGACTTCTTTGTAGTTCACTCCGCAGAGTGATCACCATGGTTCATATTGCTCCTCTTCTTGCTATGAGGGAAACCAGCTTTCTCATTCTTCACGTCAGACTTTCCCAAGCCAAAAGTCTTTTCCCATTTGATTTGCTTGGCGCTCGTTCATAAAACTCAGTAAAATCCTTCACCGGGGACTTGTACAGGCTCTTGTACAACTTTCCATCTTTGTAGAGTCTCGCAGAGATCATTGCCAGCATGGTTTCTTTAGATGGATTCTCCACTGAATTAGCTTCTAGCCAGAACCTGGCAATGTAGTCCTTCAATAACTCATGCTTGCGTAGAAAGATCATGGCGAGATGGCAAAGGGGCGCAAGCTGTCTCTTCAACACCTAGTACTGGCTAATGAACTTTTGTTGGAAATCTTCCCAACCGCAAATCGAGCAAGCTGGGAGGCTTCTGAACCAGGCTCGAGGTACACTTCCCAGCATTGCTGAGAAAACTCGACATTTGACCAGGGCGTTAGCCGTTTGCAAGTCCATCTGAACATTGAATGCATCCAGATGATCATTTGGATCAGAGTCCCCATTGTACAACGGAATCATGGGGACCTTGAGCTTGAAGGGAAGGGTCCGAGTCTTGATTTCCTCAAAGAGTGGCGACCTTTCTTCATAGCGAGCTCGGTCACTTGGAGCTTGAAGGTGTTCCTCTAGTTAGATCATTTTTTGAAATAAATCTTTAACCAATGGGTCTCATGTCTCGGATTGTTAGCTGGAAGATTGCTAAATTCTTTGGTCCTCGTGGTCATGAGAGCTGCGACCTAGAGTTTGCTCTTGGGAGCAGCGAGTTGGAGAATTTTCTTGATTGGCATTGCCTGAACGTCTAACTTGCTGCTGCTAGTGAACATTCATGGGCATTGCGGCTTCAGCCTACTTCTGCATACCTTGTGCTAGTGTTGTGACTGCTCTAGTCAATTCTCCCATCATATTTTTCAATTTTTCTTGGCATTGGAGCCAAATCTGCACTCCATCAACGCCATTGGTAGCGGCAACTGGTTGATCAAAACTAGCTAGGGGCAAGCCAGCGGTAGCACCAATGACGGGAGTGATGGAGGAGTTTGTCATTGGGACATGACCTTCTAGAGGGTTAAGGTATGCGTTTGAAGCTCTGGTAGCTCTTCCCTTGGCCATTATAGCAGAAAACGAACTAGAACAGATGAGATCCCCATAGACGGCGCCCAAATGTTGATGGTGGATTTTGGTTCTGAGCTAAACTCCAGCCAATAAAGGATTTTTTTCGAATCTTAAGTCGTAATCTGGTTGCAAATACAGTAAACAAATGAAGAAGATGAGAAGAAGAGGAAGAGTAGTAAAGAACACAGAGTTTTTTAACGTGGTTCAACCAAATCTGAATAGAACCGGAGCCTACTTCCATAGTAATGTATTGATCTGATAATATTTTTACAGAGTTTCAATATATTGGCATTAGTCCTCTCAACATTCATCTCCTTCCTTCTATTTATAGAGGAGAGGAGGTTACAATTGTAATTTTACATGCAATAAATCTATTATATCATATATTTAATATATAAGATAGGATGAATAGACTAAAATCCTGCAAGTCGGCTTCTATAGATTGCCTTTTGTAGGTAGGCCCTAAGTGTCTGCTGGGCAGTACATATGCTGGTCTTCTGCTTAATGAGCTCTTGGGCTACTAGTCACTCCTCGCAAGCTAGATCCTTCAGTATGAGGGAGCAGCTATTTTCTGAAGTAGTGAGGTTGTGCTCGATCTTGCTGGGGCGAGCTCGAGCAGAGGAGGTCACTAGCGACGTGAGCTGAGACTTAGCGCTCTAAGCATCCTGTGAACTAAATTCTTACTGCGTTTGGGCCGTTTGCCAGCCCATTAAAAATATGTCGGATTTCACATATAACAAGTTAGAACATATAATAATATTGTTATTAGTCTTGTCCTTGTCATCATTATTATTAAAATTTTAGTTTATATATTAAATTAAAAATAAAAAAAAATAAAAATATTGATGGTGGATTTTGGTTATGAGTCAAACTATAGCAAACAGAGGATTCTATTCGGATCTCAAGCTATAATCTGGTTGCAAATACAGTAAATGAATGAAGAAAATGAGAAGAAGAGAAAGAGCAGTAAAGAACACAGAGCTTTTTAACGTGGTTCGGCCAAATCTGGACAAAATCGAAACCTACATCCATGATAGTGTATTGATCTAAAAGTTTTTTTATAGAGTTTCAATGTAATGGCTTTAGTCCTCTCCAATGTTCATTTCCTTCCTTCTATTTATAGAGGAGAGGAGGTTACAAATGCAATTTCACATGCAGTAAATCTATTACATCAAACATTTAATGTACAAAATAGGATGGACAGACTAAAATCCTGTAAGTTAGCTTCTACATATTGTCTTCTGCAAATAGGCCCCATATGTCTGCTGAGTAATTCATTATGCTGGTCTCATACTTAGCGAGCTCCCAGGTCGGTGGACGCACATCGCTAGCCAGATCCTTTGGTTTGGGGGAGCTGCTATCTTCTAAGGTAGTGAGGTTGAGCTCGTTCTTTCTTAGGGGGCTTCTAGCTGGGTGAGACATCATGTCCCCAGCGAGCTAAAACTCATATGCTAAGAGTTTACTGTCCTCGAACTCAATTAGGTTGCGAGCTTGTGTTGTTGATGAGCTAGAGGTTGCTGCTTAATGAGTTGGAGGCTAACGAGCTGGTCCTTCTGTTCAGTGATCTCATGGCTTGGTGAGTTGAGCTTCTTTATTGGATTTAGCTCCTACTTTTGGGGTTTTGTTAGCCTACTTTGTGGTGCCGAAATAATCATATAACATTAGTCCTCTAGCTCATAATTCACTCTGCAGACTAGGAGCTAGAATCTACTGACAAAGAGTTAAACTTATCGCATTGTCTTTCGTACTTTGGCTTCTAAGTTTTGTTTCTTGCTCTTTCATGTGCTTGTACACCTACAACAATCTCACTGCTCTGATGGTAATCCTAGTACAAAGATGGCTATCTTGTAGTCAGGCGATCTTGCCATTAAAGTGGTAATGTTATGAAGGAGAGGGCGGTTTCGTGCCCAGAGGATTGGCCGATCTTGTGGCCCGGGCGATCTTATCCCCAAATTAGAGACTGAGCAATCTTGCGCTTGGGGCAATCTTGTGCCCAAATAAGAGAATTATCTGATCTTGTGGCTGGGGTGATCTTGTGCCTGAATTAGAGAGTGAGTGATCTTGTGCTCGGGGTGATCTTGTGCCCAAATAAGAGAATTGGCCGATCTTGTGGCTGAATTAGAGAGTGAGTGATCTTGTGCTCAGGGCGAGCTTGTGCCCAAATAAGAGAATTGGCCAATCTTGTGGTCAAGTCGATCTTGTGCCCAAATTAGAGAATTGGTCGATCTTGTGGCTGGGGCGATCTTGTGCCTGAATTAAAGAGTGAGTGATCTTGTTCTTAGGGTGATCTTGTGCCCAAATAAGTGAATTGGCCGATCTTATGGCCGGGATAATCTTGTGGTCGAATTAGAGAGTGAGCGATCTTGTACTCGGGGCGATCTTATGCCCAAATAAGAGAATTGGCCGATCTTATGGCCGAGGCAAGGACAACTTGTCTCTTGCATAGTTTTCTATTGGAAAGTTTTATTCATAAATTTTTGTACAGATACTTAAAGTGCTTCTATAAATTACAAATGTACATCATAAAATTTAATGAATAATCCTCATTGTGGAGGCCTGCCTTGGTTCATGGCCTCATTGGGGCTGCTCAGGCTATTATCCAGAAGGCTGTACCATGTAGTCTCGTAAACAACCTCTCTTGATGAGGTCTTCAATGGCATCTCTAAGTGCCCAACATTCAGAAGTATAATACCCAACCTCATTATGGTAGGCGCAAAACTTGTTTTTGTTGCCTCTAGACTTGTTGGGGGTCTTCATAGGTTGAGGCTTCCCAAAGTCTTCCCTGTCCCATTCTGCCAGGAATATCCTACCTGAGTGTTAGATAGGACACTATAGCTTTCATGGCGACCCAAATACGGAGGTCGCTCATTTCTACTTCTCTTAGCGAGCTGGAAATTGGAGCTATTCTCACCATCTCCATGACCGCTCTTTTTCCTATTTTGATCGAGACCGTTTGCCTCATTTCTTTGTTTAGGCTTGCTTTGACTGAAGGTTTCCTCCCATCTGATCTGCTTGGCAACTCAGTCATAAAATTCACCTAGGTCGCTTATCATTGTTTTGTACAAACTTTTAAATAACTTTCCCTCTCTGCAGAGTCCTATAGAGATTGTAGCCAAAATACCTTCACCCGTGGGCTTCTCCATATTATTTACTTCGTGCCTAAAGTGTGTGATATAATCCTTCAATGGCTCATGCCTACACTAAAATACTATAGTGAGATGACAAGGAGGCACAAGCTGCCTTTTCAATGCCCTGTATTGGTCGAGAAATTTTTCTTGACACTCCTCCTAGCTACCAATACTATGAAGGGGAAGGCTTCTAAACCATGTCCGAGACAAGTGTTAGTGTATGCCCTGGAAGCCAATCATGGGATGATTGTTTGTTTGCATACATTATATTACTTTTTAATGACAATTCAATTATTATATTTTTTGTTATATCTACGTAATATAAATAAATATGATAATTGTCCCTAGAATAATTTGTTATTCTTAAA